>APFE031110708.1:17002-35980 GCA_000404065.3 Pinus taeda
TATTTATGAATATAAAAAAAAATAACATTAAATTTTAATCAAATTATAATTCTTAATTATATATCCATAATTCCAATTAATTTTCTAGTTTCTTAACCCAAAGTTTAAATCTTTCTCCCCAAAGAATTCCAATTTCACTTATAGATAATAAATCTTACACTAAAATAACTTGTTTCACCATATAATATTACAATGGTAACCAGTGAAATATTTACCACCAAAAAATTCCAATTTTACTTTTAAACAATAAAACTTAAATTAAAATAACTTACTTCACTAAATAATATTACACTCGTAACAAGTGAAGTGAAATAATGATTAAGCATATCAAAAGAGCGAAACTAAAATAATTTCTTACAAATAAATAAATATTATAATTTAAAATTTAATATTATTATTATAATATATTAAATAAAGCAGTAGTTTAAATTATAGACGAAATAGGTTTTTTCACCGGAATTCATCAAAATCTCACAATATAATTTCAAGATTATTTGTTGTTTAAAATATATTTTTGAATGCATAAACAGATTCAACACTCTTCCAAACCCTTCCATCACTCAAATTATGCAAATTAAACAATTTAAACTCAAGTTTTTAAGAGCTTTGGATTAAAATTAACTAGAAATGGAAATTTTCATTTCGTTTATAAATTAGACTACACTTTAATAAAGGAGTTGTCTTTAGTGCGACTTTTTGGACTTTCTAGTGCCTGAAAATCTTAAGGTGAAAATTTTGTATCATTTACACTTGTTTTTTTTGACTCTATATACAGATTCAACACCCTAGAAAATCCCTACCCCTAGGTCACTTTGATTGTTCAGGTTAACCATCAAACATGTCATTTCAATAAATTTTAGAGAAATTACATAAAAAAACCCACTTACAAAACTTACAAAAAATCTTACTAAAAACAACTCGTTAAATAAGTCTATTTTGTTTTTTTTTTGTAAACTTAGGCATTCCTCTTTCTATATTACGATAACAAAACTTACAGCAAGCTATTGATCAGGTGGCAAGTCTGCCCATAGGAAACCAGGCCTCCACCTATCAACGTTATAACCAGACCAAAATTTAAAGATGTTTTTCTCCTTCATACTGTCATAATCAAACTGCTGAGTACTGCTATTCAAAATAACTACACAAACATAACATCGTAACCATGCATAGTTCATTTTTAACATCATTTTAAACAAAACCAGGGACTCATCTCTGTCAACCCTCATCAGACGAAATGACCGAGGTGGGCGTCGTGGTACTACACCCAGGTTTCACCTGCTTCTGTTCCATTACCCATTTCATTTCCTACAACATTTGTTCCATCTTCAGCAACGTCACGTGGTTTCTCGTTGTCTGGACTTGGATAGCCGCAAGCTCTTTCAGGTGGGTTGCCTTTAAATTATCTACTTCCTTCCTTGTCTGGTTTTTTTCCTATTCCTCTCTCTGTTTTCTTTCTTCTTCCTATTCTTCTCTGACAGCCTGGTTCATTTCCATCGCCTGGGCGACCACATGTTTCATTATCCAATACTGATGTAACGTCCTATTAAATAGAGAAATTCTGCTTTTGGTATTTCCAGGGTCGAGGATCAACTCCTCCCATTCCCCTCTAGGGATTTCCTTATTCTCACTAATGTCCCGCAGCTCTCGTTCCCACCCATGGATTTGAGCGCGTGTTTATGGGGAGTTCCCATCCATATACGCATTTATCAGGAGCGTGCGTTTCTCTGAGTCTGGCTACTTTCCTCTCCGCTTTGGAATGCTCCTGGATCCTTGTTCCCTAATTTGAGCTTGTTTAACCTTCTTCGGAGCCATCATGCTGCGGTCCTGGAACCTTAAGATTTTTTAGGCTTGTCTACCTAGTAAGACAACAAACCACAAGTTAGTGCCTTTGAATTGTGGTTCTGCCGACATCCAAACACTTACCATCCCAACCTTGGCCTGAGGGGCCTGCCATTTCTTCTGGCTGGCAGTCTTGAGCCACCGCACTACTTCACCTTCTATGCAGCCCGAAACCCCTCCCCCCCTCTCAACATCCCAGAAATTCTTGCTCTGACCAGCATGGCTGGTCTCAACAAACAGAACAATCCTCCCTCGGCTACCCATCTGATGGGGAAGGCCTATGACCCCCCAGAGGCTCAGAGAGCTTTTGCTCGAGGCCCGTCGGGGTTTATCGAGGGAGCCGACACAGATATGGAACCAGAGCCCATCGTGGCACTCAACAAGACTCGGCAGAGCCACCCTCCCCTCTCACCTCTCCTTTCTTATCATGAAATGACCCCGACTACTGGGGCCACGAATTTCTCCACTAGAACTCTCCTCTGCTCTGATGGGCCAGAGGTTATTCATATCTTGGCCAGGGGAACCGCCTCCTATCCATCTGCTAATTAAAGGCTCCCTTTTACTAAACATTCTCAATGACAACTAGACTATTCTACCTCTATCTAACACAAGGTCTGAAAGACGGGGGGCTCAAGGAGACATACCACCTTTTTTCGCCACGACCTGAGATGCGAACTGGACGTTGATCCTTGTTGCCACATTTCGCCAATCCTTCATTCTTCGTGTTGTGCTGCATGAACGTTCTAATGGCCACCTCAGGCCTTTGCTTATACACTCTCCTTTGTCTTTTCATCCTACCCTCCACTTGGCCACTTGATTGCTCGGCTCTCATCCCTGCATCCTTACCTCGGGATTTGGTGATACCTGGCTGTCCTCTTTCATTCTTCATTATTCCCACCTTCTCCTGGTTGCTCTTGCCGTACCCTTTCTATATCCTTGGTGCCACTTGTCGTCCTTCCTCCATTTATCCCTACTTCCCACGCTCCCTTGAGTTCCTCCAGATATTTCCTTAATGATGCCTCAATTCACTCTACTTCCCCATTAGGTGGCCCTTGCCCCATCATCTCCCCTGCTTCGTCACTTGTGTCTCTCCTATTCTCTCTTGCGGATATGCTATCCATGTCTGCACGTTGCAAACTTTCCCCGCCACTATTACATCCTATCTGGTTCTGGTTGTTTGCCTCGATATTTCCATTTCCATCATCATCTTCGTCCAGTAATTGCTATCATCTGTCATGCTCCTCCTGTAGCAGCATATCCATTCCTTCATTGTCAATCGGCTTTCCTCTATTTCGACTACCGCAATTCGCCAATCAGTGAGGTGGTTTTTTGCCCGAGCGCCGCACATGGGAAGGGATGAGATAGTCTACTTTGGGCAAAAGTTTCCCTATTTCACCGATGAGCCACACCCTGCGCCAACTCTTACTGATTTTTTCCACTAGTTGTTGCTGTTGTAATTGCCTTACCATGTCCACCACTAGTTTAGAGTCTCCCTCAATTTGGAGCCTCTTAATTTTTACCTGTATCGCAATTTCGAGGCCCTGCATTAAAGCATGCAATTCCGCTTCATTATTTGTCGCCTCCCCGTAGTCCATTGCAAATATTCTCAGGGTGTTACCACTGTCATTTCTAAAGACTCCCCTGATACCTTGCTTCTCCCGGGTTCTGTTTGGTAGCCCCGTCGAAATTTAGTTTTGTGAATCCCTGTGGGGGCTGTCTGAACTTGGTTATTTCTGCCACCTCTCTAAATTGGGCTTTGCGTTGGACACTCCCACTAACCATGCTCTGGTTTACCTCTAATCTCTTTAGAATTCTTTCCTCGAGTGGCGACACCTGCTAGTCCTCATCTTTCTAGCTCTCCATTAAAATCGTTTCTCTCATATTTCTGAGGGTTTTCTCCCATATGTCTACTCGATCTCGGTTTTGAAAATGACACTATTTTGTGCCTTCCAAATGTTCCAGATCAAGAACCCAGCGGAGAGAAGCCATGCACGATTAATCACTAGATTTTGGTAAGGTTTCCTTGGCCAATTTTCTATGGAATTAATGATGTTTTGATAATATCTATTACAACGTTCAAACAGTTTTCCATGGATTTCCCATAGGATATTGTTAACTACGCACCAGTTCATCAGGTGCTCCATAGTCTCCTCCTGTGAATTACAGAGCGTGCAGCGAGATGGTCCTTGTCGCCCCTTCCTCTGTATCTGGTCCCAGGTAAGTGCCCTTCCATGTAGCATAGTCCAGACAAAGAAGGACACTTTCGGCCAGTGTTTAATTTTCCATAGATTTTTCCATTTTCTCGTCTCTGCTTGTTGGTTCTGGTTAACTGTGTGATAATATCCTTCTGATATTGAGAAAGTGCCTTGAATTCTAGTCCCCCATCTTAGAATATCTGACCCAGTTTTCCTCACCAGCTTTTGAGATGCCATCTCTTTGTAATAATCTTGCCATCTGTCTGTTTCAGGGGCTCTTTCCCAGTCTTCTTTCTGCTTCTAGTTACACCACTATCCTCCTACTCCTGGTTTCCAGAATTTTCCTACCACCTTCCCCTCTGACTGGGACGTGAAATCATGGATGGCTCGGAGGTTTTCTTTGAGGATGAGCCTTTCACGTTGCTGCCATGATTCCTCCCAAAACTTGGCTTTATCGCGAGCTCTTATCTCCCAAAAACTATAACCTTTTATCAATTCTTTGTTACCCCTTGCCAGTTTCCAAATTGCGGAGCCTCTAACCTTCGTCTGGCTTCTCATTTTGTCTTCGGGTTCCCCTATTTCCTCATATTTCCTTTCCCATATCACTTTCCCTAGATCTTGGCCACCCTAGACCCATCTCCACCAAAGCTTCACCCCCATCACTTGGTTGAGAACGAAGGGGTCCCGTAATCCTAAGCCTCCATCTTTGGTTAACCTGCTAAGCCATGCCCACGAGATTAGGATCCATTTCCTAGTCTTGCTGGTTCCCTGCCAAAGAAAGTTTTTGAACATGGTGACCATCTTTTGACTAATGGACTTGGGGATAGCTTGACAAGAAATCTGGTAGATTGGGATAGCCCGCAAAACAACTTTTAATAGAATTAGCCGGCTGGGGGCATTCAACGAGCGAAAGGTCCAATTTTCCATCCTGTTCCTGATTTTTTTAATTAAGGGTTCCCAACTAACGGTCCTGTATTGATGCTCATTCAACATAATGCCCAGGTATTTTTTCAGGAGGGTTCCAATTCTGAACCCCATGGTGCGCGCTAAGAATCTTTGGATCGCAAGCGGGGTGTTAAAGAAGAAAACCTCAGTTTTATCCTTATTAATCTCTGTCCCAGCAGCTTGATTAAATTCAGATAATGTTTTAACAATCTTCTAGGCCTCCTTGAGTGTGGCTTGGCCAGATAACATGATATCATCCATGAATTGCTGGTGCGAAACCGCGAGATCATTCCCACATATTCGAAGCCCCTTTATCTGATCTCTAGTGACTTGGGCTTTGACCAGCCTACCCAAGCCTTCCGCGGCCAAGATAAAAAGAAAAGGAGATAAGGGATCTCCCTGCCTTAATCCGCGCGTTGGGTTGAAGGCTTCGAAGACGGTACTGTTCAACAAGACTAACATGACGAGGGTACTTACCATTGATAGGATCCAGTTTACCCATCTTTGATCAAATCCATGGGCCTTGAGAATGCTTTCCAAGAATCTCCAGCTAATATGGTCATACGCCTTCGCCAAGTCTAATTTGATAAGCATGCCTGGGTTTCTAGAATTTTTCAGGGGGTGAATCACTTCCTGGGCCACTATGATTCCATCTGTTATCTGTCTCCCTTTGACGAAGCCTGTTTGTTCTTGCGCTATGAGATCTGGCAGGATCGTCTTGAGTCTATTTACCATAATTGAAGCTAAAATTTTATATACCACATTACACAGGGATATGGGCCTAAATCCCTGTGGTTCATCTGAAATGCTGTTCTTAAGGATCAATGCCAAGAGAGTGGCATTCAGTCCCTGGTGCATTCTTTTAGAACACCTTGATTCCTCCACCAAATCCAGCAAGTCGTTCCTGTAAAACTCCAGGCTTCTTGGTAAAACTATATGGTAAAACCATCGGGGCCTAGCGCCTTATTTTTTTCCATTTTGTTAACCACTTCCTCTACTTCATCCTTGGAGATTACCCTGAGCAAAGCCATGTTTTGTTCCCTGGTGACTTTCTTCGGGATATGTTGGCAGACCCTTTCTATGTCCTCTGTTCTGTTGATGTTAGGTTCTGTTAGGACTCCTTTAAAGTGCTCCACCAAGAGTTGTTCCATATCTTTCTGTTTCAACACTCTGTTTCCTTGACTGTCTTTCAATGAAAAGATTCTGTTGTGATGTCGGTGATTCAACATCGCTTTGTGAAAGAATTTGGGGTTCTTTTCTCCCTCTCTTAGCCATTGGACACAGGATTTCTGTTTCCATAGAATTTCTTCCTGTTTTCGTCTTTCCTCCAGTTGATTGATTACCCTGTCTTCCTCCTCAATTACCTCCTCATTCCTTCCACCTGTAATGATTTGTTGTTGTATTTCTTCTAGTCTAGTCTGGAGTTTACCTTTCTCCTGCTATATATTGTTGAATTCTTCCCGATTCCAATTCTTGATTTTGTTCTTTATTTCCTTAAGTCTGAGCTGGAACGACTGCATTTTGTTCCGACCCTCTGTTCCCTTCTTACTCTCCTACCACCAGTTCTTTACTTTGTCTAAGAAATTTGGGGCTCTGAGCCAAAAGGATTCAAAACGAAAGGGTCTCTTTTTATTCTGATCATTCAAAGCTATTTCTAGCTTGATTGGCCAGTGGTCAGAACCTATAGAGGGTAGGATAGAGGCTTCATAAAATATATCCAGCCCTATTATAGACTCCAATACTAGGAATCTATCTAGTCTTAACGCAATTTGTTTGGCCCCCCTCTTCTATCGTTCCAGGTGAATTTCCCATTTATAGTGGGAATATCTACCAACCTTAATTTTGTTTGAACGTCTGAATATTTCCATCCCCGGATCTTCTCTACTTATTACTCCTTTTTTCTCTTCTCTTGACGTGATCAGGTTAAAGTCCCCTGCGATAATCCATCTCTGTTCTTGGTGCATGTTTTTAATTTTTTCTAAATGGGTCAGGAATAGGTTTCTATCAGCCTGGGAATGGGGCCCATAGACAGTCGACACCACCACCCAGTCACTTTGCCCAATGAGTCTGAATCTTCCAGTCAGGATTCTTGGCATTCCTATCCACCAATCTGATAGGACTTCTGCTGGATTCCAAATAATTGCTATCACACCTGCACTTCCTTTGGCATCAATTGTGACTTGTTCATATCGTGGTGTTATTTTGTTAAGAATTTCCTCCATCTTCTGCCCTGAAATTTTAGTTTCTTGAATAAGCATGATTTGGGGTTTTTCCTTCCTTAGTCTTTCCACTAAATGTCTCTGTTTCCCTCTGTTGTTTAGGCCTCTAATATTCCATGATGTCAATATCATTGATTAATTTGGGTTAGGCTTTGGAACACTGCTGACAGTGGTACCACTCTCCCGGTATTCACCAGCATTTCTCCCATTAATTGGATGGAATCCTTAAGATTTTTTCTTCCTCTTTCCCCCCCCCCTTTCCTTGGCCTGTCTGATCTATTCTGCTTTCCTTCTGGCTCTCTTGATATTCTTCTGGTGTAGCTTTATCTTTTTCCAGTTTAGCCTTATACTATTGAAAGGTATCTGTGTATAGCCTTTTCTGATCTTCTGGGATAAGCCTCTCATCCAAGTTCCTCCACTCATTTAGTAGTTTTCTTAGGACTTCTTCCTCTTGGCTTAAATATTCTTTGTTTCTTTCCAAGTCCATCTCCATCTGTTCTGTGGGTTCTTCGTGTTCTTTACCTTTGTCCATGGTCTCGCTTGGGGCTTTCCTTTTTGTGTGGATTCTTTCACTACTCACACTATTGTTTGACTCCTTATCCTCTTGATTTTCCATATTTTGGTCCTCCTCTTCACCCTTCTCCTATAATATTTCAAAGTTGTTTGATTTCTCAGGAGTTGATTGTTTTTCCTTCCTATCTTCCCTGGGGATTTCCTTGGTAAATTTCTGTTTACTTTTCACCTCCTCGAATCCTTCTTGGTCCACTAGCCCTATTTTTTGTAGGTTTCATTTCCTTTCTTCTTCTTCCCATGTAATCGGACACTCCTTAGCCAAATGGCCATGTTCATGGCACCTACGGCATCTAAATGGTATGTGCTCGTAGTCTAGGTTTTGCTGCCATACATCTTCATGATACTCTATTTCCACAGAGTGTGGGATGGGATTTGCTAATTTCATATAGACACATATCCTAGCGTGCGAGGTGTACCTTCCCTTCTTCGTGGATTCTGCTATTTTCACAAAACTTCCTATAGAGTTTCCTATCCCCTCCAAGATTTATGGATCCCAGAATTCTATAGGTAGCGCAAATAATCGAACCCAGACTGGTGCTGCTAGAAATTTTTCCCTATCAGGGTTATAGCATTCCTCCCAATAACGTATAAACAGACCAACATTATAATAGAAATAGGGGCCGTTTTCAAAAACTTTTTCCTTATCTTTCAGGTTTGAGAAGATTACCGTGAAAAATCCCTTCGCTCCCAGCTTGAGCTCAATGTGGCCTTGGGGCTGCCATTTTTGCTGAATCCACTTAGTAAGTTCTTTTTCTGATGGGTAGACTCCCACGAAGTTGCAGATAAGAGCATGATCCTTCATATAGCTTTTGTGCCCTTCTAGTTTATTCGATGGAATCACGAACCTGGGTCTCTCCTCTACACATGGTAGGCATTTTCCCCTTCGGCCGGCCTACCAGGTTACTCCCAGCACTGGTCCATCGCTCTGTTTCTCCTTTTTCGCCTGACTGTTCAGACCGTCTCCTGCCACAGTATCCCTATAGGAGGGGATCTCTCCCCTCCTAACATCTTATGTCATGCCTTTTCTCTCTTAGATGTCAACCTTTTCCTCTGCTACGTGTCACTTTGGTGTCTGCGTCTTGGCCGAACCTTCTCTCCTCCCTAGGGTTTTACCACCTTGACGCCATTAGGTTTTTGGTTGCAGAGCGCTCCCTCCCATAGTCTATTTTGTTTTATTAATAATTAATATAAATTCTAATTAAAAATTATTTAAAAACTCTAATATAAGTATACTAAAAAATATAAACAACACATCTAACTCTTTTTATATATAAATATTTTGAAATAAAATTTATAATAAGATGTAAATACACATTATTTAGTCTTCAAGCCTTCACAATTATTCACTGATGTGATTATTTACGAAATATTTTCTTATAATCAATATTGGATCAAATAAGCCTAAAATGAATAATATACTAGTTTCTGTATTAAAGGTTATGTGATCAATAATGAATTAAGCATAGTCTTTTTGTAGAAATCAAATAAGAGAAATTTTTGGTTGAAGCTTTTAGAACCAACAAGTGTGGTTCATGATGAGGACCAGATGAGGAGGAAGACCATGGCAAAGGCTTAAATAGAGAGCAATGTAGAGACCAAAATTTTAAGTCTCTACATTGCTCTCTATTTAAGCCTTTGCCATGGTATGTCTCTTCATCTCGAACAACACTGTTGGTTTCAAAACGGTGAGCCAAAAAATTCACTTTGCTTGATTGAATATATTAGTTATTAAAATTATTAAAATATAATTTATAATAAAATAGTTAAAATTAAATTGAATCATATTATATATACATATATAACTTGTTTTATTATTAATAATTATTATTTAGTTTCTAAGATTATTTGATGGACAAATTTACTTTTTTCACTATATTTCTTGTTAATAAATTGTTTAATCTTCATAATTAGAGTTCCCCAATGGTTTGTAATGGTGCTTAATACATTTACGCATTCAAAAATACATTTTAAATAGAAAAAATCTTAAACTTTTGTTGTGAGATTTTGGTGAAAAAACTATTTCATTTATAAATTAGAGTTTTTAATTGATCTAGTTCTCTACTTAAAGTGTTTGTATATTTTTCAAGTCAAGCTCTATTGTTGACCCAACCAAAAGTAGGGAAAATGTTAAGGATGAAATTTTATTTTAAAGTTTAGAAACCTTGGCCAATCTAACTAATGGCAAATATGAAAATTGTAAAAAAATTGGTGATATTTCTCTAGAAATATTTAGATTTCCAATATTTTTTATATTAAGCTACTTTAAAGATAAAATAATGATATACTTTAAAATTTGGACAAATCATTTTAGGAAAAAAATAAAAATTGACCAATATTTTTTTTTAAAAAATCATAGAAATAACCCAGATCCAAAAATATTAACCCCTATAATTTATCAATCCAAAGTGATTTTTCCAAATTGAGACTGCCTCAACCATATACAGTATATTTAAACTATAACAAATATAATAATTATTATTATAATAAAGTTGATTACTTTAATTTTTTATAATATAAAAACACCTACCGGGCTGGCCACTCACCTGCACGATTACTTGGTAAATTGGGGGCAAGAGCCAATCAGCTTGCTATAGGCATTATGCCTTGTTTAGTACATGCCTAATAACCCTTATAACACATCGCCATAATTTTCATTTATTCATCACGGGGCGCGGTGTTTTTATGGGTTATTGGGCATGCAGCTAACCAGGCATTTAATGCCCTATGGCAAGCTGGTTAGCTCTTGCCATAAATTAGATACATAGAAAAATAATAATAATAATTTATTATAATAACATTAATTACTTTATTTTTTATATAATATAGAAAAAAACCTACTGGGCAGTATAGTTCCTGGCCACTCCGCCGGCACGATCTAAGATCGACGGAACAATCAGATAGCTGAACTTTTCAGTTTTTCGAATGTGTAAATTGGGTAGTGGTATACATGTCTCCTCGACTGTAACGTTTAAATTTAACATGTGTAAATTGGGTAGTGGTATACATGTCTCCTCGACTGTAACGTTTAATATGTTTTTTTTTCATACCATATTAAATACCAATATTTATCTTACCGTTTAGCTATTTTTCATTATAATAATATTAATTGAAAAATAATAATATTAATCACTTTACTGCCTATTATATATAGAAAGTAAATTAGTCGGTAGTGTGCCAAAGCGGCTGCACGATTAACGACAGCTGAACTTTTGAATTTGTCACACAATACTCAATTGGGTAGTCGTATCGTTATCTCGTGCATCGAGAATGAACAATATTGCAGGATTAATTTAATTACCCGCATCGTTTGAATGATAGATTTTAATCGACGGACCAAATCTCCGGCGATGAAAACGACAAGCAAATACCACCTGTTCTCACCCCTCCACCGCAAAGCAATATTACACTCGCATATTGAACCAGTAGTGGTCGTTGTTTTTATTACGCCGTAAGTCGTTCCCTTTGAAATCAATTGCCCAAACTGCCCGCGTGTACTGATTTGCACCCTCCGATAAAATGTTAGACGATTGGAGTTTTATGGACCGTCAGATAAATACTTAATAGTTGAGACAAACAGCAAATACTATGTAACTTCCTTTCTCCCCAGTTGAGACAGTTACGACAAAAACGGTATGACTCCCTTCCTCCCTCACGTGCACGCACAGAGGCAAATCCGCATAGGCAAATCCATAATGGCAGAGTTTGGACCCATTCCATTTCTCACTAGGTTTCCCAGCGAGAGTTGCCCAGCTAGAGCTGAACAAGAAGCCCGTGCAATTTGCGAAGAAATTGCCCTTGTATCTTCTTTTTACCGTGGGGAATCTACCAGTTCTAAGAGCTCTTAAGAAACTTGAAGAAGGACATCAACATGGTGTTGAGAAGCAAATTTTGCTAACATAAATCTCAAGTAAGATCTAATGCGCTTATTCAAGACAATCTCCGTTCTTCAGCAAGATGAATTCTGCTCCTCCAGGACCCTGAGGCAGTACTGCCAGAAGCACAGGCATGTCTCCATGAAAGCGGTGAAGAATTGGGCGCGTCAAATATTGGAATGATTGCATTATCTTCATAATCATAACCCTAGCATAATTTGTAGAGATCTGAATTGCAACAATATATTCGTGAATGGCAATAGTGGTGTTCTGAAGACCCAGGACCTGGGTTTTGCCGCTATCCTAAATTTTTTTTCTCTGTTTTAGTACCTCTTTTTGCGGTGCCAGTTTTACCTTTCAGTCAATGTAGCTAAGTTGTATTTCTTAGTTAATTTTTAGATATTAAACTTTCACTACTTCACCTTTATTTGTGTGTAAAACCTCATCATCATTCAGATTCTTAGCACACTTTGTTTGGTTACTTTCACTACTTCCGATTTATTTGTGTTTAACTCAATTTAATTATGAATAACAGAAATGCAACCCCACCCTTCGTGGTTTTCATTTTTTTCACTTGTTCCTTCTGCCGCTGGGTGTCTAGCCACTATTTTTAGTGCAATATTTAAGGAAACCGTACGCCTGTTATCTCTGGACATCCACTGGCCCCGTTGCCGGAATCCTGGCTAATTTATTCTATGGATTTATAGTATGTTGTGATTAGAAGTTATAATGACTTATTTTAGATGCCATTTAAAGTTTGGTTTAATGGGGTTTGTATTCTACATGTTTTAAACTGGTTTCCTCGTGTGTTTATGGAAGTCTAGAATTAGTCACGTCTACTATCAATAATACAACTTTATCATGGTTTATTTTAGATGGATTGAAGTCTTTTAAGTTTATCCAATTTAGTTTCCCATTTTAATCTTATTCATATTTACGTCCACAAACACAGTAGGCCTGAGAATTTTGTAATCCAATCCTGTTTCATTTTGATGGGAGTTTTGCAACCCTTCAAATTTCACATGGCAGTTGAGTCTAGATACAATTTTTGTGAATAATCTAGGGATGTCGGTGGAGAAGTTTCCAGATGCAACGTGGCATATAATAATCTTGTAAAATGTGTTTTCCTGTAGTGACATTTCTTGACATTGTTTTCTTATTTAAATGAAATTTCCTTGACATTGTTTTCTTATTTAAATGAATTTCAAAATAAAGTTGGTAAATGTGCAGAACATTTCCTAGAGTTTCGAAACTAGGGAGTTTATTTTCCATCACAGTCCATTTGAGAGTTTTCTGCTTTATTTTTTCGCGTTTCCATCTAGAACGTATTTCCTTTTTGTAATTCAGTAACTATTCTGATCTTGTCGGCAGGGAATTAAAGAATATCGTCATAAGCTTTTAAAAATAAAACAAAATATCGTTTATATTACTTTATAATTTTATGACTTAATATAATTCGCATGGTTATCTACATGTGTAAATAATGCATCTTGTAATTATTCACATCGTAGAAATAGACAGCTAAACATTATAAATCACCGTGACAACCAATGGCATTTAACAACCGACCTAATATAGCATCTTCACTCTGGAAAATGAGGAGAGCAATTTCCTTTTTCTTCTGAAGTATATCTACTCACCAAGCAGGAACAATATGATCTCTTAGCATACTTTGTATATTGTAATAATAAATAAAAGTGAGTTATCTGGAACAATGATATAAAGGAAAACAAATTTATAAATGGTTAAAAAGTGTTTGAGATAGAAATATTTTCATATTTTCTAGGATCGCCTGATTGAGATGTGCAATTGATGTAGTTGAATGGGAGCACAATATATACCATTCTATGTAATGTTATTCAATTATATCAAATATAAACTATGTATGTACATGTTATTCAATTTTATTCATTAAATTTGATATCACTTTAATCGATTGTATGCGGGTCCAGATAGAGAAAGAGATATTGAATATTTCTCACAAAGGATTTGAAACATGGCCCTGGTTGTAATGAATTTGTAAATGTTAATATGTATTTTATTCATTTGAAAATTTGTTAGATATGATTGCTATATAATATTTTTTTTGCAATTATATGATTGGTAATTATATGGAAACCAAAAACTATGGTTGTCAACAATAGTAAACTATAGTTAAATATATTATTGGAAAGTAATCTTTAACTTTGAAGATAGGGTTAAACAATAGACATAAAGAGTCTTGAACTTGGTCGGTCCTAGTAAACATGGTGTTTCAGGCTATCCATCCTACTTGAGCTTGAGGGAGTTCTCCAAAAAATTAGGGAAGTCCAAACAAAATTTATGTGGAGAGGGGTAGAGGAAAAATGAAAATGGGTGTTGGTGGCATGGAAAACCATTTGTGAACCAAAAGATGCGAGTCCTAGGGCTCCAACATCGAGAGATGCATACTCATACAATAGAAATTCTGATTTGCACTCATTCACTACCAAAGTAATTCAAGTATCTTGAAAGCAAGAAGTCATTATCATCTTTGGATCTATGAGGAAAGTTACCTACACAACTTAGATCATATCTACATAAAAATATAGGTATCAAAGGATGAAGGATATCTTCATAAGATCTCATCTACAAGAGCTAGGAAAGAAGATAATCATCATTGATCTAAAATGCTCTAACTGATGAAAAGGGTAACAAATATCCATGGGGATAAGAAAGTTGCCTCACTCGACAAAGGATGAAGGATATCTTCATAAGATCTCATCTACAAGAGCTAGGAAAGAAGATAATCATCATTGATCTAAAATGCTCTAACTGATGAAAAGGGTAACAAATATCCATGGGGATAAGAAAGTAATATCCATGGGGATAAGAAAGTTGCCTCACTCGACAACTTGTAGTTGATATGCAAGATAGAAGAAGACAAGTTGAGGTAAAGAATGTTAAAGGTTAAAGGACTCAAACATTTGTAGGAAAGAAAGGGAAGTTTGGAATTCTATAAATTAGACAACTCAAACCTAGGGAATTGGAATTATATAAATTAGACAACTTAAACTTAATGCCTCGCCATTTAATCTATCAATTTTTACCAAGAAAAAAAACCTTCATTCTATTCAATTCGAAGTATTGAACAAAATTACATTTTGTAGACGTTTCATGCTCTATCAATTTTTACCAAGAAAAAAAAAACACTCAGTTTCATTCAATTCTTACTAAGAAAAAAAAAATAATTTATTCAATTCGAGGTAAGGAACAAAATTACATTTTGTAGATGCTTGAAACATTCAGTGATATAAGCCTTAGACTTATGTGTGATATAAGCCTTAGACTTATGTGCAAAAGTAAAGAAAACTGAAATTTACGTAAAATATGTGAAAGTTAGGTATCATAAAGATCTCCTAACTTGTCATTTTTGTCTTTGTTTTGTGTGGTTTCTCTTAATAACCCTAATACACTTTTCATTATGTTATTCATTTTCATGTGATATTATGTCATTCATTTTCTTGTTGCTCTAATGTTGGGGTCATTGCTAGCCAATTATATCATTCATTTTCATGTTTCTTTAATGTTGGGGTCATTGCTAGCCAATCGTATACTTTTGGCTTTTCACATTTAGCTTTCCGCATTTAGTGAACATCTGTTTAAAAAAAACAAGGGACAATAGACAATAGAAGCAAGGGACAATAGACAACAATAGAATCAAGGGACAATAGACAATAGATAATAACGATCACATAAAGACATTTAGAAGCAAAAATTAAGTATAAGAGTATTCTAATGAATTACCATATTAACTAAGAGAATCATAGTAATGATCACACAAAGACATTTAGAAGCAAAAATTAAATATAAGAGTATTCTAATTAATTACCATATTAACTAAGAGAGTCCCTATCCTAAACACAAGTCACACTCTTGAAACAAGCTATGGTTGGTAACTATTTTTTTTTGCAATTATATGATTGGTAACTATAATATGGGAAACCAAAAACTATGGTTGTCAACAATAGTAAACTATAGTTAAATATATTATTGGAAAGTAATCTTTAACCTTGAAGATAGGGTTAAACAATAGACATAAAGAGTCTTGAACTTGGTCGGTCCTAGTAAACATGGTGTTTCAGGCTATCCATCCTACTTGAGCCTAAGGGAGTTCTCCAAAAAATTAGGGAAGTCCAAACAAAATTTATGTGGAGAGGGGTAGAGGAAAAATGAAAATGGGTGTTGGTGGCATGGAACACCATTTGTGAACCAAAAGATGTTAGTCGTAGGGCTCCAACATCGAGAGATGCATACTCATACAATAGAAATTCTGATTTGCACTCATTCACTACCAAAGTAGTTCAAGTATCTTGAAAGCAAGAAGTCATTATCATCTTTGGATCTATGAGGAAAGTTACCTACACAACTTAGATCATATCTACATAAAAATATAGTTATCAAAGGATGAAGGATATCTTCATAAGATCTCATCTACAAGAGCTAGGAAAGAAGATAATCGTCATTGATCTAAAATGCTCTAACTGATGAAAAAGGTAACAAATATCCATGGGGATAAGAAAGTTGCCTCACTTGACAACTTGTAGTTGATATGCAAGATAGAAGAAGACAAGTTGAGGTAAAGAATGTTAAAGGTTAAAGCACTCAAACATTTGTAGGAAAGAAAAGGAAGTTTGGAATTCTATAAATTAGACAACTCAAACATAGGGAATTGGAATTATATAAATTAGACAACTTAAACTTAATGCCTCGCCATTTAATCTATCAATTTTTACCAAGAAAAAAAACCTTCATTCTATTCAATTCGAAGTATGGAACAAAATTACATTTTGTAGATGTTTCATGCTCTATCAATTTTTACCAAGAAAAAAAAAATTACCAAGAAAAAAAAAATAAATAAATAAAAAACTCAGTTTCATTCAATTCTTACGAAGAAAAAAAAAATTAATTTATTCAGTTCGAGGTAAGGAACAAAATTACATTTTGTAGATGCTTCAAACATTCAGTGATATAAGCCTTAGACTTATGTGCAAAAGTAAAGAAAACTGAAATTTACGTAAAATATGTGAAAGTTAGGTATCATAAAGATCTCCTAACTTGTCATTTTTGTCTTTGTTTTGTGTGGTTTCTCTTAATATCCCTAATACCCTTTTCATTATGTTATTCATTTTCATGTTTATATTATGTCATTCATTTTCTTGTTGCTCTAATGTTGGGGTCATTGCTAGCCAATTATATCATTCATTTCATGTTGCTTTAATGTTGGGGTCATTGCTAGCCAATCGTATACTTTTGGATTTTCGCATTTAGCTTTCCCCATTGCTTTCCGCATTTAGTGAACATCTTTTAAAAAAAACAAGGGACAATAGACAATAGAAACAAGGGACAATAGAAAACAATAGAATCAATGGACAATAGACAATAGATAGTAACGATCACATAAAGACATTTAGAAGCAAAAATTAAGTATAAGAGTATTCTAAGGAATTACCATATTAACTAAGATAACGATCACACAAAGACATTTAGAAGCAAAAATTAAATATAAGAGTATTCTAATTAATTACCATATTGACTAAGAGAGTCCCTATCCTAAACACAAGTCACACTCTTGGAACAAACTACTTTTTCATTCTTAACAATATTGACACACACATTAAAATTTGATAGCCCATACTTTCCCATATCTAAGTGTTTGGAAATAAGAGCTCACTTGAACCCGATAGACTAACTTCACTTGATCCTTTATAAATTGCTAACAAAGTTTATAAATGGCTAACACTCCAATAACAACTTTATGAACATTTTAGAAGATGCACCTACCTTTTAAACTCCTCCAGACATTTAAGTTTTCAAGACTAACTTCACTTGATCCTTTATAAATTACTAACAAAGTTTATAAATGGCTAACACTCCAATAACAACTTTATCAACATTTTAGAAGATACATCTACCTTTTAAACTCCTCCTAACATTTAAGTTTTCAATATTATGCTTAATGAATTATTTTTATTACCGAGAATTTTTTAAGTTACATAGAATCAAAAGAGTTTTGATTTCAGTGATGAGGAAACCTCACTTTTAATACCAATTTATATATTACACTAAATACGCTTTCACAAGTGTAGTTTCCACCTTGTAAGTATTCTGATTTGGCCTCAATGTATTAAGAGAAATCATATAATAATATTTTAATAGATCTTTTTAAGTGATGATGACAGATCTTATAAAATGGTGAACATTAAATTTAGTAAACTTTCGTTACTTCATGATGATGCGGGGTAGAGAAGGATGTGATCACCACAACAATTAAGCGGAAGGTTCGAAGTGGAAAGATAGCTACGATTGATGAGGCAAGCATCCCAATTATTAATCCCCCACAAGTTGAGTTCTGACATCCCATTTCAAGTTATCCAATGTCATTGTCGACTGGTCAAACAATATATCTCACAAATCACTTCAAAAAAATCTTTTACATTAATTGTTATTATTATTATTTTGTTTTAAACACATTGGCTATAAAAGGGCTAATTAGTATTAATTTTTTTGATAAAATAAATTTTAAAAATCATGTATAGTGCAGTTTAAAAATATTATTATTTTGTTTTAAACACATTGGCTATAAAAGGACTAATTAGTATTAATTTTTTTGATAAAATAAATTTTAAAAATCATGTAAAGTGCAGTTTAAAAATAAAATTCAGATATTAAACACTTATCACAAAGGATTGGTTTTTCAATGTTAAAATATTTTTTTCCTATTTGTTTCAAATTTGCATTGCATTGTTTGTTCTTTTGGAATATTCGTTGTTGTTTTTTCTTCTTCATTCCGGTTTATGAAATTTCTAAATTAAATTGTAATAAATTATAATGCATATTGTTATTTATTATTTTTTCTTCTCAATTTTTATTATTATTTTTTGAATATTTAAAACAGTGTATATTAAATTGTTGGAATTTATAGTGCACATTGTTTCTTCATTGTTTCTTCTTCATTCAGATCTAAGAATTTTCTAAATTAAATTGTAATAAATTATAATTCACATTGTTATTGATTATTTTTTCTTCTCAAATTTTTTATTATTTTTTTCTTGAATATTTAAAAAGAATTTTATATTAAATTGTAGGAATTTATAGTGCACATTGTTTCTCATTCTGGCTAAGAGATTTCTATTTCTACGTTAGTTCATAAGAAATCATATAAATCATATAGTATATTAGGAGTTTTGACCCTTTGGTATCTGTATTGCAATTTTATTAATGCTTTTAATATGGATTTGGTTTTTAAATTATATATTTTTGTTTTATTTTGTCAATTCTTTTAACTTTAGGAGTAATAAAATAATTAGATTATTT
>APFE031110714.1:0-12204 GCA_000404065.3 Pinus taeda
AAAATAATTAATTAATTCATCTTGAGTTAATTAGTTGTAGAAAATCAAACATGAAGTTTATGTGGGGACATGCAACAGTTATCCCATTAATTGAGGAATTTATCCATCAGTTAAAGAGATAAGGATGAGTTGTGATATTGAGTTGTAATTAGTTAGCTCAGTTAATTGAGTTAAGTCCAGTTAGATTAGTTCAAATAGTTTGTTGAACTAATTGTGAGTTCAGTTAGTTAATGCTTGCATGCATGTAACTGCTGCTCTTCAGATAACTAAATATTCTCTCGTAAATAATTCATGCATGCCAGTTCAGTCAAAGACCCAGTTGAGATAAGAGGAAGGGACATTGTACTATTGGTTGGAGGAATTTTCCTATGTAGGAAACTCATCCATGAAGAAGGAATTATCTCCTTTAGGATTGCACAGTTAGATCAGAGGTTACTGAGTGCGTGAAGAGGCTAATTCACACAGGTGGCAACACTGGACCCCAAGGAAAACTACGCAAGGAAATAGGAGGCTTGGAGGGCAGAGGAGAAGGTTTGTGAGAAGCCTTTGACTATCTATGGAGCAGGCAGAGGGTTGTACTAAGAGCCTGGATAGCTTTGTGAGCTAAGATTTGTGTAATCCAGACATATTCCAAACTTGTAAATGATAATAACAGAGATCGGGGGTTTTTTTAGCTGAGGCTTTCCCTAGAGTATTTCTTTTGGGCGTTTCATGTGTAAAATATTTCTCTTCTCTGTTATATGTGTTCCGATTGATCTTGCTCAAATTGATTAAGCTTCCGCAAAGTTTGATAGTAGAAGTAGATCAAGTATTTTGCTTTAGTACATTGCATTATCAGGTGATATACATAGAGAATTTCTACATGGTATCGGAGCTAGTTGATATATAGAAAAATTTCTACACTTGTTGCCTAGCATATGCATTAGATTTGCATATCCGTTAACGAACTTTTTCAAATCCATATGTTTATTCAGTGGCAATTATTATATGTTGTTATGAAGGCATCTAAGCCATAGTAGCATAGGTAGTGAAGTGATCAAAGGCATTTCTCGTTTTAGATCGCTCATTATGGATGTGTTCATTTGTGCCAAAATAAGCATGGTGTTTAGGACTTGATTTTATATGTCTCTAATAGTTCAATTGTTGGAGAGGGACTGTTGTTTCCAATGTTGCACTCATTATTGCATGTTGGTGGCATGTATTTTGTTTTGGTACCTGTCTAATTAATGAAAGAGATGGGTAATTGGAGTTATAATTGTTTACTATGAATTGAATTTTTCATTTATAAAGTTATTGCACCTGCCCTAGAGGCATCCTCTTAGTGCATTTTCCTATCGAAATTCTCTTGAAATGAAATCTCAGTTCCATCATGAATATTTTTAGGTTTGAATGAACAAATGCAACCATTTTCAATGATCTTGGCATTCATGCAACTATGGGGATCTCAACCTCAAGAGAACGACATCTGCGATGAATATATAACTAGTGCAAGCATGGAACTACTAGTGTTATACACTAGAAATTAGATTTCGTTAATACGTGGAGTCACGTTGAATGGTGGTTCTGCAGATGTCACCCTATGGTGATTGTATTACTAAAGTTTCAATTGTCGGAGAAGGATTGAATTTTTGGATGTCATGATGCCCTCTTTTCATCGTTCTGTATCCAATGTCGTGCCTTGATCACAAGAGGATATACAAATTCATTTTGAAGGCATTTATTTTAGGCTTGTCTTCACTGACTATAGTCCATCTCATACTTGTAAAATTTTGCATTATAAGCGAGATTTCACCATTAGATAAATTTTTAGGTATAAAATGGGCCCCTTCAGGAATATTATAAAATAATTATGGAAATAATAAAATAATATTAGATTACATCATCAAATTTTAGAGGGAAAAAAGAAAAAAACTATTTTTTCAACTTATATCTTTACGATTTTTTCAAATTATGAACAGGAGTACTCATTGGATGTGGAATTTTATTATTCATCCAAGGAGTACCTATGTTGCATACTTTCGATGGGCCCACTACATGAAAAATGAGAAATATATGAAAAATCGCCATTATAATCATGTTTTTCATTTATTTATCATTTTTCGGATAACACGATCAATCGAAAGTATGTGACATGGGTACTCCTTGGATGAGGAATTTGATTTTGCATCCAACGAGTGATATCACTTGAAATTTGAGTAAATTTGTATGGAGATATGTTGAAAAAATAACTTTTTATTTATTTTTTAATCTTTTTACTTTTTTATTCCAAAAATGGTGAATCATCCCCCATAGTTGACATCATCATCTTGAATCATATTGATTCTTATAAACTTGAATTTGGTTGTACATTTTTGTTTTGAGGCCCATTCTAGACCTCAAAATTTCTCTAATGATTGTAAACAGGTGGATTTTCAATTAAAGCCGACACTCTTTATTTTTTCAAGATAAGTTATTACAAAATGGCTCAAACTAATAATGTTTAGAGTTACTAAATGATCTCATTTTTTCCACTGCTAAGGAAATAATGATTATCATCTAGGTCACTCTTACTGATACCAAAATGTATCTACATCATGCACAAGAGATGGTTGAATTTCTCCAACTTGAGTCTTGGCTACTACAAGATGAAATACAAAAGAAGAGTTCTAATTTTGAACTAGTTCTTGTTGAAAACAACTCTTTGTTTGAGCCTAACTCCCATAAGGAGTCATAGATTGATTAGAATAATGGAGCCATTTTAGGAACATATTTGCATGTAGATGTGAAGGTTCAACTTGCACTTCCTAAGACCTTCTAAACCTTGGGAAGATGTTGTGAAAAACAAGAATATAATTGGTCTCATATATGACAAGGATGTGTCCTTTCATATTTCAGAATATTCCAAGCCCATCGAATTTCGCAGCGTTGGATTCCTTTAGGATGATCCATCTGCGCTTGCTCCTATTGCATAACAACCATAGATTGTCAAGTGCAAACATTGTGATCAAATTGACCAAGTGAAAGATCAACGTTTTGATCTTCATCCTTGTGATCATTGTGGTAAGCACACTCATTATTCAGACAAATGTTATAGAAATAAAAATTCTGCAAGAATAAAGATTCACCTTGGACGGATCGCTTCTTAGCAATGTTCTTCAATAGGAAAGAAGATATATCGGTCATACCACAAGATTTTTTCTCGGGTATTGACTAGCATTTCGAAGAAGGTTTCTTCATATTCTCACCTTGTATATGATAGGGGAGGAATTAATGGCCAGTTACCAACTTCAAAGATTTATCAAGCGAGCATGAGCCACAACTTGAACCTGCTACTGAGTGTACATCTAGAGACAACCATAGCCAGATTCAGAGTTTTAGCTAGAGACATAGTAATGCCCCATGAGAATGCCTTTGGCTGGTGGCCTTCATTAAACCACTGCAAGTTCAAACCCCCCTTTTCAGGTTGAGCTTCTTCTTTTTTCTACAGGTTAAGACCTCCCTTTTCGAGGATGAAGGTCTCCCTTTTTAGGGAATTATGAACACTTCCTCTAGAAGAAGACTTCAACTTCTAGCTAGATTTGGAGTTGTCCTAGGAACTAATTCGAGCTTTAGTTCTAGAGTTGGTGGCAGCCTTACACCACCATTGGTTGGCACTTTGAGTTCTTCCACCTTTTGGTTTGTGGCTTTTTCTTAAACCACCATTTTAGAGAGCACATTCAACGATTGGATGCCATTGGATGTCTTAGACTCTCATATACACCCCTTCGGACTAAGGGGGGAATCTTGGACACCTAATCTATTAGGGTTATGGTGCATCATGTAATCAGTTACTAAAGCCCAAGAAACCCTTGAAAGTGAATCCAACTGTTTCAACATTGTATTTATATGTACAATATTCTTAATACAAATTGAATTCATTTTTCCAATTGTCATTCCAACATAACCTCTTCTAAAATAATTACTAGTGTGTGCATGTGACATCTTTGAATATTATTAAACCAATTAATGATAGTCATGGAATCACCAAAAATATATAAGTGATGACATACTTTTTCAATATCAAATAAGAGAAGCTTAAATCTTAGAATTTCTACATAAATATTTAAACCCTACCCAAACTCTAAGCAAAGATGCCCCATATTATATAGAAATAGAAATATAAATATAAATAACCCATTAAACATTAATAATAATATTTTATATTAACTTTATTCCAATTTTTTTCTAATAAAAAATCTTTAATATTAACTTTTTAAAAATTCTCTTTTAAAAGTTTCCAAAATTATATTTTAAAATCTTTTAAATGCAATTCCGAGAGAGGCTAACTTCTACTTTACCTAATAATCATTCATTGAAATTAATAATATAACATTTATAATTATTTAATTTAAAAATCTTATCTTAAAAAAATGGAAAGCCTTGCTGTTTATTTTTTGAATATAAAAAGAAAAAATCATAGTTTATATACAAAATAAAAACAAAAAAATTAAATATTTCTTAATGTTAAATATAAAAGATGTAAAGTAAAAATTCATCAAACATAATATTTTAAAAATTAAAAATTTCTTAATTATAATTATAATTTATATTTTTTTAAAATCAATGGATGATTTAGCTTCACCTAGACAAGATGTTAGGTTTCAAAAACTTTCCTAACCTCATGAATTAGAAGCAATACACTACACTTGTAATACAACTCAACAAATAAACAATATTAAAGAGGAGCATCGAATTAGAATATTTCACAACACATTAAAATCTGCTAACAAAACCTACAACTTCCTGTTAGGCAGCATATTTCATTTCAACATCACGTTGCTTGCAAATATTAAAAATCATACACTAAACTTAGTGCCTTTTCATTTTATACATAAATCTACAAAACTACTAAAATGAATGGACCAGTATAGGACTATGAGGCCTACTACCTAGAAAAATACAAAAATTTCCACAACCAATGATATCAATACATGTAGCCAAACACTCATACAAACCAGTGTAGATTCATTTTAAATACCGATCCGATATGAGTCGAGAGGGATCCAATTTCTTCACGTGCAATTTTTTTATTATCAATGGACATTATTTAAATGTTTTATATAGTTATTTATTTATTTATTTTTATGTTGAATAATATTAGCAAAATTTCAACTTTGATGAAAAAAAAAACATCATTAACACCCATCATACTGAATTGTACAATAAACCTCTCAACTATTACTTAAATAAATTTTTTGAACTTATCAAATAATTTTATATTTAAATATTGGGTAAAAACACTATATAAATACAATATTAATTTAATAATAAAAAAAATTAATGTTTAATTAAAATGTTTTACCATTCAAATCCCATGATATGTGATCCTTTCCAATGGTCAAATTTAAATATAGGAAAAAATGTACTTGCGTACCTATACACTGGTTTGAATGACAACCACGTGTTAAGTTTTTATAGGAAAAATTAAGGTTTTGAGGACAGGATTTTGGTCCCGAAAAACAAATAATATCATTCTTTTAAATATCATATATTTTTATTCAAAGTAATTAAATAATATTTTGAATTTAAAAAATAAAAATTAAAATTAAAACAAAAAATTGTTTAGAATATTGTAAAATTTAGATATGTTTTATTGCCATTTATATAGTTAATGGAAAAATTAAAAAAATATTGTTAAATAAGTAAAATGATAATTAACTCAATTGATGTGGTACCATAAACCGTTTGCTATTGAAAAATCAAGAGTTCATTTTTTAGATACTTTAGGGAGAGGGGCATGTTATATGAATCACATAAAAAAAGAAAAGAAAAGTAAAAAATGTTTTATTAAATTATATTGTATTTGAAAACATATCATCTAGTATTATAGTTTTGATAGTCATATTAATGATTATAGTGTAGAAATTCCCACTGTAGATCACCTGATAATGGGATATAATAAAGCAAAATACTTGATCTACTTTTACAAAAAAAACTTGTGAAAGCTTAATTGATTATGAGCAAGATCAACCAGAACACTTATAACAGAGAAGAAGATTCAATCACACATGAAACACAGAAGAATACTCTGGGGAAAGCCTCAGCTAAAAACCCCGCTATCTGTATTATCATACAAGCGGAAATATCTCAGGATTACACAAAGCTTTAGCTCTCAAGCTATCCAGCTTTCAGTTAATCCCTCACTACTGCTCATAGACAGAATACACAACACATATGTCTTCCTTCAGTCCTCCAAGCCTCCTATTTCCTTCCGCAGTTTTTCCTAAGGTCCAATGCTGCCACCTATGTGAATTCACCTCTCACACAACTCACCAAACCCAGAAGTAACTGTGCAATCCTGAAGGAGATAATTCCTTCTACATGGATGAGTTTCCTATATAGGAAAATTCCTGCATCTGATAGTACATTGTCCCTTCCTCTTATCTCAACTGGGTTGTCCCTTCCTCTTATCTCAACTGGGTCTCTGACTGAACTGACATGCATGAGTTATTTATGAGAGGATATTAAGTTATCTGAAGTGCAGTAGTTACATGCATGCATTAACTAACTGACTTCACAATCAATTCAACAAATTGTTTGAACTAATCTAACTAGACTTAAATCAGTTAATTGAGCTAACTAACTACAACTCAAAGTACAAATCATCTTGATCTCCTTAATTAAGGGATAACTTCCTCAATCAAAGGGGAAACTGTTGCATGTCTTCACATAGACTTCATGTTTGATTTTCTACAACTCATTAAGTCAAGATGAATTAATTAATTATTTTACAAACAACTGCTGAGATCAAATTTGAATTTGAATTCTCAATTTTAGTTCAAGGACTAACTAAAATTGGAATCAATCCCGAAATGCTGTTTATAGCAAAACTATTCTTAGCATTTCTATTTTATCATTCCTTGTTGTTATATCCAACATTAGTGCTTGAAATGCTATTTATAACATTTATATTTTTAACATTTCTTGTCTTCACATAGACTTCATGTTTGATTTTCTACAACTAATTAACTCAACATGAATTAACTAATTATTTTACAAACAGCTGCTAAGATCAAATTTGAATTTGAATTCTCAATTTTAGTTCAAGGACTAATTAAAATTGGAATCTATCACCAAATGCTATTTATAGCAAAGCTAATTTTAGCATTTCTATTTTATCATTCCTTGTTGCCATTTTCAACATATAGTCTTTGTTCCGTAGCACCTTTGCTATTGAGATGTTAAGAGTTCAATTTTTTAGACACTTTAGGGGCATGTTCTATGAATCACATAGAAAAAAGAAAAGAAGAAAAAAGAAAAGTAAAAAATATGAGATTAAAATTATATTGTATTTGAAAACATATCATCTAGTATTAGTCTTGATAGTCATATCAATGAATATTAGGTTTCTTGCAAATAAAATTTAATTATCAAAATTTGATTTCTGGTCAATAATATTCAAAGAGTTTTTTGGTCACTTGGCAATATCTAGAAATGTTTTTGCTTAATGCATGAGAATATTTTCTTCAAATTCAAAAAAAGATATAATTTCTAGTGTGATCTTATTTAAATAAGAGAGCCAACTCATATTAAGTGACGATGGATGATCAACTTTACTTATCATAATTTTTACCATTTAAGTAAAGTCTATTTAGTCCATATTATTGGCAAATGTAAGGAAACTAAAAAGTAGGCCGCTATATACAATATTGACCAAAGTTTTATTTTTCGTTTTTAAGAAAACTATCTCATATAAAGTGTCCACAAAAACAAAAAGGAGACAATCATCATGGAAGATTTATCCTTACTATTGCCAACCCTTTATGAAGGGCTTGATGAAATATTTTGTAACAATGTCACCTATTTTCTTTGTAACTTGCTAGTTTCCAATGCCATATGCAGTCCCGTCTTTGATAAAAAGTCTGTAGATGAATCTATTTATTTGTAGATGTGAGGAGAAGAAATGTTATCAAAAGCTTGCTTCACATGTGTAATCTTTTCTAAAATAGGAATTAGCGTGTGTATGTGACATCTCTGAATATTATTAAACTAATTAATGACAATCATGGAATCAACAAAAAATTGTAAACTCGCTACATTCTCTTTCAATGGGAAATAAGAAAAGAAGCTCAAGGCTGAGAATTTATGCACAGTTGTTTGAACCCTTGCCCAACTCACTCTAGATATTGAAAGAGTGATTTTCCTGTAGGAAGAGAACAATCCCTCCACCACATCCACCTCAATACAAAGTTGTTGCATCAAAATATTTCAATAATATGTCAAAATATATATATATATTATATATATATATATATATAATATATATAAATATAATTAAAAAATATTTATTTTATTTACAATAATTATACATTATACATTAAACAATAATAATAATTAATTTATATTAGTTTATTCCTAAAATCTTCTTTTAAAAATTTTCTCTATATTATTTTTTTTATAATTTATTCTAAAAAATTCTCAAAAATTCTAAAAATAGTATTTTAAATAATTTTATGTAATTTAAAGAAAATTACTTGCTATTTTACCCAAAAATGTCACAGCCAAGCCAGATACCATATTGGTGTATGTTAGCCTCTTGTTTGTGGGACAAGGGACCCATCTCCGGTCAATGATTTTAGGAGGAAACACAAGCTGTTAACCATTAGGCCCACTCAAGTTGTATAGAATTTTGGTGCATATATAATCCTACCCAAGATTAAACTACATGACTTGTAGGCACCAAACCTCCCCACCTCCCCACTAAATTACATTCTAAGAACCTTGGACCACATTTTAACTTCAACCCACCAAGAGATATTGTTTCAATCACTCTCCTAACCTCATGAATCAAAGAAGGTAATAGACCACACTTGTAATGCAACTCAACACATGACAATATTAAAGGCCAAAACATTAAATTAGAATATTTCACAATACATCAAAATATGTTTGACAAAACTTGCAATTCCTGTTTGGTATTGTATTCAAATTGAACATTAAGTTGTTAGCAAATATTAAATACCATGCATTCAGGTTAGTAACTTTTTCATTTTGTTCATTAAACTATTAAAATGAATGAATCAGCTTCAAGCGTACCACTTCGAAAATTATTTTTTTAGAGAAACTCTCTGAATGATTAAACCTTTCTACATGATCAAAAATATCAACACAAGTCGCCACACACTTAGAAATTACTTAAAAATAAATAGTCCAAAGATATTTTTTTCCTTTTTACTTAATTCAAAGAAAGGTATATAGTGCAACATATTTTAGGATAGTATATCTATCTAAATAACTAAAAATACATAATCATATCAATAAAACTTAAATATAGATGAAAAGATTATCATTAAATCCTCTCAATTACTTAAAAGACACTTATTAACAAAATATTCTTCACTTCAATAAAACTTCAATATAAATGAAAAAATTATTATTAAATCCTCTCAGTCACTTAAAATATACTTATTAATAAAATATTTCTCACTTCACATTGCAAAGCTACCACTTTTAATATTAATTAAAAAAATATCAATAATTTAATACATAAATATGGAAAAAAACATTAATCATACTATCAACTACCTGTTACAACTAGGACATCCCACTTACAAATAACCCAACAACCCACATAATATTTACAATATTAAACACTAGAAAACATAGACATGTGCAACACAGAATTGGACATGTGTGTATTATTTAGGATTTAGGATGCCATGTATTTATTTAGAAAGCAATTCCATGGCATGGTGTGCGAGGGATAGAATGGGGATGGTGTGCCTGCTCAACCCCTTTACTGCCCGAGAAGGCGCTGTAGTATTCCCAGTCCGACGTCGTCTCCATCACTCCTTCCAAGGCCTTCTCTAAATCACTCACCAATTCTGGTCTCTGCTCTAATGCACCTTTGTCCCTCTTCAAAACACCTATCAGGACCTCGATGCTGTACCTCCTCACATTGGGAACCATCTTCGATGGATATGGGTGACTCTCAAAAACCTTCACCAGTTTCAGCAACATCAATTCTCGGAACTCATGAGTGAAATCCCATTTGGTCATAAACCGTGCAGCCAATCCTATGGCTGCTTCCTGATACTCGCATGAATGTTTGTCCCTCAATCCTATGGCCACCCGCTTATGCTTATGGTTGCATGAATGTTCTTTCCTCACCAACTTCAGAATCTGATCACAACACATCACAAAGAAGTTAAATTAGCAAAAAATTAATTTAAATATAGATATAATATGAGTTTAGAGATTAATTTTTTTAAATAAGTTTAATATTAATTCAGAGAGATCCAATTTCATGAATTAAAAAATTTAATTTTTACACATCAAAATTGACATTAGCAAATAAACACCCTACACATTATAAAATTTCAGCTTTAATAACCAATAGAGACCATACACATCATACTAGACTCTAAATGAAATTGTTTTCAGATCACATCATACTAGACTCTAAATGAAATTATTTTCAGATCATACTGCAAAGACGAAAGGCTGAGATTTGAATACAATCTTCTACCTTCTCTGCCAGTGCAGTGATTTCAGTCGGTTTAACGTAATTTGCATCTGTGTATTCAAGCAGATTTCGAAGAATTCTTGCTGCATCGATACCCTTAACGGCGTCGTCCAGCATGGAGATGAGGCTTGCCATTACATCCGGGTGACGGTCCACCTTAATGCTCATCATTTTTTTACAGTTAGGCTCCGACTCCAGCGAAAGAAGACCCAGGGCTTCTCCTGCCGTCTTGACAAGCTTCTTCTTTTCATCATTATTATTAATTCTCTCCATAAAAAACAAAGAGAAGAGCTTACGCAGAATTCCGCCGGTACGGCCAATGCTTTCACGGCCCTTTTGTTCGTGAGCAAGATTGGTTAACGTCTCGATCGCCAGGATTCGCAGATCATCTCTTTCTGTGCACTGAAGAACGTTTCTGAGATTGCTTATGGCGAAGACAATCCTCAAGATCCTTTCCCTTAGGTCGTTCCCGGTCGAACCTGTAGTGCTTGCCAGAGTTTTCACGATCTGCAGAGCGAGCTCTGCCACCTCGGTTGCGAAGGGGATCTTCTTATCCCTCTCGATTTCCAGTTGGAAGGCGTTGGGTTTTAAGTCTGTGAGTGAGATGATTTTAGGAATTAGCCCTCTGCTGCTGTTGATTTTATGGCGGTTGGAACGCTCTTCTGCCAGCTTTTTCACTATGGTCAGCCCCAGCAAAACAAAGCCTCCTTCATTTGAGTCGGTTGAGTACAGCAGAGTGGCTACGGATTCCATCGACCCAGTGATGGCCGTCACCCGAATGCAATGCCGCTTGTTCTCCACCAATTTGGAGATGATCTCTGCAGCCGCTTTTCGAATCTCCTTCTCGTCCACGTTCTTGAAATTCAGCATGTCGATTAGCCTCTCCACCCCATCTTTCATGGTTCCGATTGCTCTCAAAGTTCTTTCTGCAAATTGCTCATTTCTCGCAAGCGCGGACAATACTCGAGCACCTGTCAGCTGCCCGTCCGCGCTTCTGGACTGAAGCAACTCTACGCTGTATGACACAAATTCCATTTTCGAAGCGTCGAAAATGTTACCTTTGACGCACCGCGAATATGTATCATACAGAAAACGTCGGACAGTGTGGAGCTCACACTCGTTGAAATCGAAGCCATAAGCATCGTTCACCTCCGTCAACAATTTCTTTGCACTGATCTTCCAGTAGCCCTTCTCCAACAGAAACAGAAACGCTTCGGCCAGAGACAGGGCGTACAAAATTATGACGGCCGATTTCAGATTCATGATATCCTTACCCGTTGAACCTACGATGTAGTTATGCCTTAGGAGCCGATAGAGAGACAAACCCACGATTGTCGAAGCGGACAACAATTGCAGGCAGTAGAGAAAACTGACCATTGACATTGAACAACATCTCTTCTGAGAATCATCATGACCAGAGTCTTCTTCTTCACTGTTTTCTGAGCTCCAGCATCCGAAGATCTTACTTGAGATGGAGTAGCAGGTATTATAGAAGCCGCTACCTACCCGTCTAGCTTTCTCGCTGAGAGTTTCCATGGATTTTAGCCTGTTCTCATGGAGCCACACGACCTCTTGACTTCGGCTGAAGATCCGAACACCTTCTGTGAACAATATCATAGTGACGCACCAGAAGTCCGCCGTTTTTAAATTAGCTGCAAATTCTCCGAGGACGACGGCGGTGGTCCAGAGGAAGGCCATCTTTCCGAGCCCGCTGGCTACCT
>APFE031110719.1:0-19825 GCA_000404065.3 Pinus taeda
CTTCTTTGACACCTTCAAAGAGCCTAAACCTGCTTTGATACCACTGTTGGGGAATTTTTCTGGTAAAATCCCAAAAACAAAACAAACTGAACACAGAGACAATGCTCTGTTTTTCTCTCCACAGGATCTTGGCACAGGGAAGCTTTAAAATTTCTGAGCAGACAAAGTTTTCCTCACACATAAAAACACTTCGTATTTATTAATAAAAGACTGATATAAAATTCATCCTCTTTCACTTACAGGGATTCACCAATAACATTTCACAAAAAAAATACTCTGTCTCCTCCTGAGATTTTACACTGCTATGTGTAAAGATCTCTTTTACATTGCTGCTGTAAAAACAGACTTCAATTACAAAAAAAAATTACATTCATGCTGTTGCATGCTCCTTTCTTACTTCGCACTGCTGTGCCTATTTTTCTTACATTCGCTGCGGCGAGTTTTTCCTTTTTGCACTCTTACTTAAAAAAAACAAACACAGGAATATATATATGGTTTTACTTGCCATACTTCCGTAAAATAAAAAAACAATAAAATTAAATGGTTTTACCAGCTTTTACTTGTGCCCATACTCCCGCTGAAACAAAATTAAAATCTTTACCAAAACTTACCAACCCACAGTAAATTACATTTACTGTTTTACTGACAAAACTGGCGGTAAAGAAACTTTTACTTCACGTCAAATTCATTTTTTAAAGGCCTGTACTTCAACTGTTGACTTCAATTGGATCGCATCGCACAAACACAATCTGTTGGAGGGAAAAATGTAACACAATTATATTGGTGCGATTTTCTATTGGATCGCATCGCACCATCACAATCGGAGAAATCAAGTGAACAAAACGGAGGCTCCAAGCATATAAGCGATTTGCGATCTGCGATAAGATCGCATCAGAGAAAACAGGGAAAACACAATTAAGGAAAGGATAAAGAAATGCGATTTGCGATATGATCGCATCGCAAGCAAAATAATTCTGCAGTTGAAATTATTATTTCAACAGTCGAGCGTTTTTCTTAATTTTAGATGGACCTTTGACAAATTTATTTCACAGTTCAGTGAAAGCGCTGCACACATTCAAAGCCTCTCCGTTCATCTCGACTTCCCTCGTACAATTCCTGTTTTTCTGGCCGGTGCTGCGAAACTGCGAATGTTATCTAATATTTTATTGCAACGGATATACCTGCTTCGCCGTCCCGCTAAATTGTGAAAACGCGTTTCACTGGGGACTTCGCCGTTGTTCAGACGTTTATGTGGTTTGAAGCATGGTTACCAAGTTCGGCCGTCTTGGCAAACAAGTTCAGAAATTCGCTGACTTAATATGTTAATTTCGATATGATACGGAATATTTTGTTAACGAAATCAATTAAGTTAATTTCTCCACTGCGGGTTGTTATTCTGAAACGCTGAGCAGAGGGTACAATGCTCTGCTGCAATATTTGAATTTCCTGTGCTTAATAAGCAAGCAGCCATCGGAATATAATTTTATCATTGTTTCGCTTCGGTTCAGGAACAATATTTGATTTTCCTCTGGTCAATAATCAGGTAGCCATTATATAAAAACATCTATCCTACGGGAACATTTATATATAATCGTAATATATAGAGAAACATTTATCTCACGGGAACATTTATACATATATAAAAACATCAATCCTACAAAAACACATTTATATATATAGAAACATCCATTTTATCAGAGCAGTCACAAGTATCACTGATAATTTATATATTAAAAAATATTATTGAAATTTTCAAGTTATAAAATAGTAAATTCTTTATTAAAAATGTTGCTTTTGTATTAAAAAAATAAGTTTTGTATTTTAAAAACTGTAAAAATTTCAAATTATAGTTTTAAGTAACAATAATTATCTAAATTAGTTATTAGGGTTTTAATTTGAAATTCAATTAAAGTGTTTATTTTTTGTGCTTGATGACAAAAATTAATCTACCAAGTTATTATTGAATAAATTTGGATTTTAATGACAACTAGTTCGCGGAGATTATTTAAATATCCGATATTTCATTTTTTACATTCAAAATCCATTGTGATTTTTGTTATTATATTAATATATTTTAATTTAACATGTTTTCCTTCTGAATTTTCAATACAAATAATAGATTATTTTTAATAAATAAAAATAAATAAATAACAAAAAAGATTATAGATATTATTATAGGAAAGATTCAATTTTAATTTTATAAAATTTGAAAACTAATAAATAATAAATATGGTAATATAATAAATAAGATGTTATATTCTAGATTTTTTCCCTATTAAATTTATATAATTATAATTTTATATTTGATAATTATAGTTTAAAGACGTCATTGGCTAAAGAAGAGCAATATAACACCCATTAGCGCAACAAACGAACTCTTTCGTATTGACGACCTAAAAATGTCGTGCTTGCCATATTTTACAATTGATGACATAACAATGTAGTACCCGCTATATTCTACAATTTTCCCAACGACGACCAAACACCCATCCAATGCTTGCCGCATTTACATTCGGAATGCAATCCTCTCCTAATTCTTGGGAAAAAACTGTCGCTGACCAGGGACACTTTCAGCAACAAAATCGTCCATACATTTTTCCTTCTGGCAATGATTATGAGTTCATAACCTTCATCTTTTATGAGATAAGAATACAATAGGAAATGACATCATCTTTTATAGGCAATGACATCATCTTTTTAAAGGATTAATCTCTTATGACTGCCGTAGTCTAACTAGCAGGAGGAATTGTTCAGAAAGTTATAGAAATTCTGGGCATACTTAGAGAAAATTCGGCAACTTTTTTTTTGTAAATCTAAATTATAGTTGTTAAACTTCAAAATTTAAATGTCCTAGACATTTTTGATGGTGCTCAACCCATTTCCACCATCAAAAACACCATTCAAACACTGTCTCTACAAGAATTTTTGAAATACTTTTGCCCAAATTCAGACTATTTTGGCCTTGCAGACAATTCCTCCACCTCGTTAGAAACCTCCTTTATAACTTATTCGTACAATGGGCAAGCTAGGTTGTTTCGGATAGTTTCTTATATCTATCTTTGAGATGGAGTTAGGTTGGGTCAGCTATTATTATAACGAGGCGCATTAAACTTATATTAAAGTGAATATTAATTAGTCTAGAAATTAATTTATATTTTTATAATATTGTAGATCGAATGCTTAGGTATATTATTTTATTTTGTAAATAATTAAATATTTTTTATTTTTTATTAATTAATAGTAACGTTTCGAGATAATATCGTCATTTTATGATTAAAGTTTTTCATTTAAAATTTATTAATCATTTAAATTTTTAATTTTTATTTACAAATTTTTTCAATACCTCATATATCTATGTGTCAAAGTATTTACATTCAAACCCTGCAATTACTTACTATAAATTAATAGAGCATTAAATCTACAATTAGAGATTACAATTCAATTCATATTGACTTTTATAATTTATTATTTAGATTACAAAATGACTATGATAAATACATTTTAAAATTTTATTTTAAATTAATTCATATATTATTTTAAAATTAATTAAATTAAGTCCACGGGGCTTTGGATTGACGGTGAATGGGTGCGCTGTTAAGGCACTCCTTGCGATAGGTCACCGGTTCAAATCCCCCGTGAGTACTTAGGTTAGTCTTAACGTAGAAAAAAAATTAATTAAATTAAAATTAAAATTTCACTTAACATGTGATTTAACGTATTTCTATAAATCAAACGAATAGTAAATAAAGATACATCTTATATTGCCAAAAAAAAATCATACAAATTACATAAATTTATGCTTATAATGATATCTAATGGCATATGAAAGTTGGAGAAATAGGCTGCTCAACGTATACCAAATACTTAATTGATCGGGTTGTCATAGTTGTAGATACCAACAACTTAATTGATCGGGTTGTCATAGTTGTAGATACGAATACTTAATGACTCTTTCTCTTACAAATTATACATTCAAATCTCAATTTATTACGTAACAATTGAGATTAAAATAGCCCATATAAAACATTTTAAATTTGTTTAACACAACCATTTTGTATTGTTACATCTACAACACCACATCCTTTGATTTGATGTGAGTAATCATCCACAAGATATATATTACCACATTCTTGAATTCATAATACGTTGTTTCTCCTTTATCAAGAAAATTTCCAATATTCCCTTTATTTCTATGTTTGGAGTCACGTAAATTCATTTTAAATAACATTGAAACTTGTGACAATAAGAACATGCATCATTCTTTTTAATATTAACATTCAAATTTCGTTGTGTCATAGTTTGATGTGGCTTTGAACATGGTGGATTTACATATCTTTTACTTCCTTCTCCTTATTTGCTTCCCATGGATTTCTTTTCGAACGATGCTTTCCTTTTGCTATCAATGCAAAGCCTAAATAACGAGACCTACAATTAATATTTTTCCTTCCTTGCTCTTCTTCGTGCCAAAGAATACGGTGTGGTCATCAAAATATAGGTGATGTTTCTCATGTTACAAAGAGACATGTAATAAACATATAATATTATTCTAAAATATCGTTCAACGCTATAGTTACCATATGTTTGCTTAAGATTTTTTCACCAATATCACCTAGTTTTTCTTTCAAATATCTAATTCTAGAAATAAAACTATTACATTCTCATTCTCCTGTATTTTAATTGAAAGAAATTGGTTTTTTAAGATTTAAAATCAGTTTGCATTGGTTGTTTTATACAAACCTTTAAGGGTATTCTATCTCTCCCTGAATTTTTTGTAGTCTCTGATATGAAAATTAATATTGTCCTTCACGAACATTTTTAGAATCAACTTTTATTTTCTCTCATGGGGCTCCCAATTACGAACCTTTGTGAGGACTTCAAGTTTGGATTCACGTCTACATACAATGGGCCAAACATTTGTTCCTTCCATCAAGGTATGAATATTGAACTTACAATTCATATAATTGGACTTGTCTAACTTGTTTGGTTCAGTTAAATAAGGATTTTCCAAAGAGTTATTCGTTAAGCACACCTTTAATAAGAAATAATTCCCAAAAAAATTACCTTCTCGAGGCCCTAGGATGTTGCCACCTCCTTTGTTGTTGATGAGATCAATAAGAGATATGTGGATGAATACCTGCCCATCATCAATTCCAAAAACAGTTGATCTAGTCTATTTCGATCACATCGACAACAAGAAAGATATAATACCTTCTACATAATTCAAAATTCCAGTTAACCATATAATATTCTTCCCCATATCCAAATTCGACTTCAAAATATATGAGTTTCAATTACGAAAATAATTTTCCAAATCTAAATATTTGGAATGGGATAGAATCATCAAGATAGAAATCCTCTTTAAGTATAACTCTCTTGTAACTCACTCAAGATACATATCAATCGAATCCTTTTCTCATTCATGCAACTTACAACACCTCAACAAAGTCTCACATGCAGTAATCCCATAGCTTTCATGACTTGAACAATCCTTAGCTAACTCAATTTAGACGCATGTAGCTTACATAGAATCCCACACAACAATATTTCTTAGTGTAGCATTCTTAATAGTCTGATGCTCGTTCACATTGCAACATCTCCAACATTCTTGTATTGACAACAACTTCAATGCCACAGTCTACGCATTTTTCAATAGACAACAATTGACATAATATACGACTCTTCATTTTTTGATCTCGCTGTCAATTAAGAGGGTATCATAGATTTGGAGACCTTGAGTGTTCAAAAATGCAACCCGAATTTGAAGTGATACAACATGACCCAATTTTCACACAAGTTCTACAATAGACAACAATTTCAACATGGTTCATTATAAATTTGCATAGATCCATGTGCAATCACACTAACTTCCATCTCCACTTCCTCACAAAACAACAATACCATTTCACATACACACCACACACCTCTCAATCAAGCCTCTAATTTTTTCTTACCTCCCACTCTAATACCAAGAAAAAATATTAAAGGCAATAAATGGAAATGGTGATGTAGCTTATAGGTGAGATAATAGTCACACTAAGAGCTTTCCCACGCTCTCACATCACTAGATCAATATCATCTTACATTTATAAGTGACACAAAACAATTTTGGGGTCTGCGTATTTCGAACTCTGATGGTTCTTCAATTTTGTCAGCTTAATCGCTCACCTTTGGAATCCTGTGGGTTATGGGCCCACGGAACTGTATTCTATACAACAATGGAGCTCCTAAACCTTATTTCCAATCATATCATGCTTGCTTGTAAACTCGTGTTGGGAACGGGATCCCCCAAGGACAATTTTGGGGCTAAAACACCATGTTTTGCGTCGAATTTTGTAATAAAGTTGTATAGTCTTCGCATTTTGTGGCTGCGGAGCGTGAAGGCGTCATGAGTCATAAAGGGTTTTCTGCCCTTATTTTTGTAAAGTAAAGTCAGCTATGAAGATCTACCCATGGTCCGCAGACCATGGGATTGTATGAAAAGAGCTATGTAAGCTCTAAGAAGGCTTTTGGAGTCATAAGTTGAAGCATGAGGTCTGATAAAAGTCCATTGTTATTGTTGGCTCCGACTAGTATAGTTGGATTTAACATATGTGGAAAAATAATACATTCTGCTTTGAAAATTCCTATGAAAGATATGAAACTATCAGTTGGGCAGGACCTCATAGTGTTTCAAGAAGCAATGAGGCACATTTGATATTTTTTGATTGATGATATGATCTTTACAGGTCCAAGGACATTCATACAGATATATTGTCGTTTGCGGGAAGCCTTTCCAAAAAATAAGGATTATCCTTTTGGTGGTAGGTTCCTCATTCCTGTGGGGGACCTTGGGAAACTACATCCTATTAAGGATAAACCCCTGCATGAAGGTAGGATAACAGAGAAATTTTTGTGGAAAAGCTTCAACATTATTGTGACTCTGGACAAAATTTATAGCAAGCAAGGACACGATCTGAGACAGACATATTTTCACAATCTTTTAACCAATATTATAAATATAGAGGCTTTTTCTTATTGATTTGGATATTTTTATGATGTGTGTCGATATTTTCTTGGATCGATAGGAAAGGAGTTTATTTGATTGTTCACGACACTTGTTACCAATGAATAGTCTCGTTAATTTGCACAATCGAAAAATTCTTAAATCATCACATTGTCATGTTGCAAGATGTGTTATGGAATGCAGTAGAAGAGCATAAATAGGTGAAAATTATGATGATGTGCTAGAGCATAAATTGTTTCTATGTTGTGAAGACTGCATAATGCTAACACGTAATTTGTAGGTTGAGGCTGGGTTGGTTAATGTTGCTCTTTGATATTGAGGATATCTTATTTTCCCCTGGTTCAAATTTTCCACATATTCCACAATTCATACAGTTATTTTTGAAAAGTACTCTAATGTTACATTTGAAAGGGACTGCCCAATTTTTGTGTCCAACGTTGGATTGTGAAAAAGATTGTCTCAGTATAAATATTTTTCATCATGGACCATGGTTAACCATGTTTATTTAGGGGTTTACAATACATTTCCTAGGATTTATATACAGAAGATTTATAATATGCCTTAGCTTTACTATTCCCTTGGGTTTATAGTAACAATCCCTTGGTTCCATTAATATAAGGGTACATATTTCAAGGGTATAATTTTTTTCACACGGTTAGAGTATTACTCCTACGATTTAATGAAAATCCCTTGGGTTTTTTGTAGTGTCCCATAATAATAAATAATATAATATAATGTTAATTAAATAATAAACAATAAATAAATAAATAGTAATAGTAAATAAATAATAAATTAATTACATGCTCTAAATAAATATAAATAAGAATAAATGAAAAACAGTAAAAATCAGTAAAGCTATCAAAAAGTAAAAACAAAAGAATAAAACAAGAAAGTAGTAAGGTTGCATGTTGACACATGGAGTGTGTGCATGTGGTTCCCCTTCCAATGTTTGCTCTATTTAATAGATGGGGAGGAAGGCGAGAGGCATTCCATCATCCATCGTCTTGGGAGGATAGTGTTGTGAGACAAATGATACCCTGGCAGTAGTACATTGATTGAGGGTTCGGTGGTGGCCAATTGTAGCAAGATTTTGTGCAATTGAGCCTACGATTGGGTGGAGAGTTGTCCCCAAGACTTTGTTGTAGGTAACAGAATTCAACTAGCATTCAACTAGCATTCCACAAGTAAGTTGTCTCTCTACCCATATATTTTTGAAATTGATGTTAACTAGTTGATAAATTGCTTGTTGATTATAAATCGCTTAATTAATCTAATTAATTATGTGTTGTTATTTCGGGGCTATTACATATGGTATCAGAGAATGGTTCAACTCTTAGGCCTATAGACATTTTAATGTAGAAAAATTCGATCTACATATTTTAACGAAAATAAAATAAAATAAAATAATAATATAATAATAAAATAAATAAATAAAATCTAAATAAATAATAATAATAATAAATTAAATAAAATAAATAAACAAACAAATAAAAAAAAAAAAATTATCGTTGGGCTACGACAATTAATATTACCTGGTACAAGCGATCTGTTTTTTTTATTGCAATTCTGGATAGATTTTTAATATGTGCAAGGGTTTCTTTATTATTACTCAGATTTATTATACATGGTACAGTCAATCGTTGTTTTTTATTTTCGCTTTTAATTTCACGGCACGAATGAGATGGGTTTTTGTTCATGCTTTCCGCACAAGCATCGATAGAATTTAACACGCATGGATTTCATTGTTTCCTATATTGGCGTTACTTACAGTTTAATGTTGTTGTTAGAGGTCATGTTTTGTCCACAATTTGGTCGATTATCGCTAAACTTCCACATGGCAGTGTAGTTAAACTGTCCTAAAATATATTGGCAACATTTGTTTCAATTCTGGAGATGGAAGATTTTTGTTGCTGCAACAGTTCTCCCAAGTTATTAGTAGTGTGCTCCTCTGCAATATTCCTACCCTTACGCATGCACAACGTTTGTGTATTTCACACTATTTCCACTGAGCTATTGGCCCAATTTTGTTACGTATTTTTTTGTGAAGAACGATAACGTGCAATTTTAGATTGTAATGTAGTTTTTACCTGGTATGGAGGTTTACTATATCTCGTCTGTGGTCTTGTGCATCGGATGGTGATTCTATGCATTAAGTAAACAAATTGCAGTATATATATAAACCACATGATGGTATATTTTAGTCTTAGTGGAAAAATCATACATATTTGGAGTAGTTTGTTTGATTAAATGTCTGATTTGCATTAGCATTAATTTATTGCTGATATTTCATTCTTGAGTTGCATGTATTTTCTTTAATTGAAATTGGTTAGATATTCTGTGAAATATTAGCAACAGAAATATACCACGACGTAGTTTGTTTGATTAAATGTCTGATTTGGTGATATTTCATTCTCGAGTTGCATGTATTTTCTTTAATTGAAATTGGTTAGATATTCTGTGAAATATTAGCAACAGAAATATACCACGACCAATAACTGGGAAAATAACTCCGAGAGGAATGCACACTGAGTAACCTGAGTCTGCCGAATTTTGAGTTTGTTCCCTGAGTTTTGGGATCTCAAAATCAACGTCATCGGATTCTTTGCTCGTATTTTCCTGAAAGAAAAGATCCTTGAGCTATGTCTAGCTATATGCCCTTACTAACATCTTGTTTTACGATTACAATAAGTTACATTTATCGACACGAAAACATCGGAAATGAGGATGAATGGTTTATCTTCAAATTTCCAGGGTCATAAGGTTAGCTAAAGCGTCAAACATATCGTTCAAAATAATGAGTCATTATCATGTTTGGATACCGTGTTAATCGTTTTCAAAATAGAAACCCAAATCTTAGAGTTATGGGTATTAAACTTTTTTTTTGTTTTTTTTTCCGCAGTCCACCTATTGTGGCTTGTTTCTTTAAAAAAAAATAAAAAATTATTGGTCGTGAGTATATTTTATACATTGAACAACTCATTCTACAATAGCAAATTCTCTTGTGATTGATAACTGAAGGAACCTGGTTGCATGGTGGCTAGATAAAGATATCTCATACTAGCGATGCTCTGTCTCTAGATACATAGTGAGCAATACAACCAACCATTTTCGTCTTTTCTGTATTATATTAGGTCAAGTTAGCTAGACACCTTCCATCATTACATAATCCGATTGAGTTACAACTAATCTGTAAAAAAAAAAAAAAAATGCATAGAATATTCCTACACGGTATTTATGGCGTCGTAGCATTAACGCAACCAACCTCTATTTATTAAACTTTTTTTTTTACCTACCCATGCTTTCACTTCTTTATTTGACATTCACTTAGCTTTGCATACCATTTCCCTTTCGTGAATGGGCATTTATGTGAATTTTTACGGTTGTGAGGACTTTACAAAAATGGAATGAAGGTAGAAGTTGGAAAGCATCATCGGAATTGGTACATGCTCTAAATGAAATTAGGGAATTATTTTAAAATACTATTTATGAATATTGTTAAGCATAAAATAATAGAAACATCACTTTCCTATTTCTAAAATTTTGAATTTTTTTTGGAAAAAATAAATACAAAAATTTTATTCCAGTGTGCATCGGTTGATATAGTTAGTAGATGTGAAAGTTCGTAAAATTTGATAAGTGGTTATGAACATTTAGATTCTCATCCTTTAATCTCATCCGGAGAAGGATCTCAGATAAATAAGTGAACAAACTATCTATCAAGGCCGCCTTCAAATATGAAAGGTCTAAATGTCTCTCGATTTGCTTTGCTTATATTATTTCGTAAATTTTTGTTACTGTCTCCGAATAGTGAGTTTGGAGGCATAAGTCTATGATGTAATCCAGTGATGATGGGTTGTAGAGAACAAAAAGGACTGCAACATCTAAGTCTAAGGAATAGAAAAAAAAGTCAAGGCCATATAGTTTATTCTCACAATCCTAGAGATGTTTTCATGTTGAACACACTTTTCACATATTAATATTGTGGATTGATGTAGATTTCATATGGATGTTCTGCTTCCTAAGCGTGACGTCACCCACCAAATTTTCTTTGGCCTGCTGAATCACTGTCTGAGAGTTTTTGTGAATGATTTAGTTTTTTTGTGAAGGGTAGTTGAGGTGCATGTTTTCCTACATCCTCATGGGCTATAAATTCTGAATTCTTGCTCTCTAGTTGTGGTCACACTTTATGAACTCGTGGATGGTGATAATCTACCCATAATTGACGACGTATAATTCTCTGAAAGATAGGTATATTTTTCGTCTATTAGCTTATTTTCACATGAATTTTTCCTTGAGAATCTTGTGATACCATGCTATGATGTTAAACATATGATGGTCATTTCTTAACATTGTAAACAACTGAATTTCACATCCTAAACATTCATTTCTTGTGATTGAACAATACGCCAACTGACATGATTCGATCCACATTGGATGGCATTTTCCCTAAAAAAATTTAGGACTATTGATATGGTATACTGGCATGTTTTTGTGGTGGAAAAAATCAATTTTAAAATCTCTGCGGCTATCAAAATTTGAAATCAGCCTATAACAACCCCGAAATTAGCATAGTATTCAGGGTGGGGTCACTCCTAAATTCATCATGAATTGCCATACCATGAGTATGTAAAGTTACGCATCTGCTCAACAGCTAGGCTCAAATTTGTAGGATGGAATGCCCACTTTATATGCAGGTTTAGACACAAATTTGTAAGATGGAATGCCTATTTTCTGTGCCTAAGAGTTTATAGTTCCATAACTATGTGTCACGAAAGTTTTTGAATTTCTTAGAGTATTTTAATAAATCTCAAAGATATGCTAGTTCTAGCATGAGTCTTGGTATGGGCATTAAATTGACAAATCATAACAAATCCCTGGGAATATCTTCATTTGGATTATATTTGGACATTATTTCATATTAGTGAAATCACCGTGACTATCCCGTCAAGATGGATGCATACAGACTACTTGATAAAATGTATGAATGAAAATTTTCCGCTGGATGATGATTTTAGGTTTGAGATAGCAAGTGGGAAGCTTTGCCTTTTTGATTCTTGAATCACTTTCACCACTTTGAAATTGCCTGAGAATTTGACTTCTGAAACATTATACTTCCCATTAGCGCTTGTCAAAGGATTATGTATTTGGTTGCATTGGTGTTTACATAAATAAATAACCAAAATTTGAATTAGGACCATTTTTTATTCCAGGGTGATTTTTTTATATTCAAAGAAAATACATCTCAATTATGTTTTATATTTGTGACCTTGTCTTCTTGCTTCCCTATTTGAATGTTGTCCATATATAATTTAGTAAACACGCTAATCTCAGAGCTTCCTCTATTCTATTGCTGTCTGAAAATATTTGCTTCGTTTTGGTAATAGCTCAATACTATTGTCACAGTAAATCACGTAGAAAGCGTTCAACCTATAATAGCACCGACTTGCAATGTTCCAATGACTTTTCTCTTTATGTAATTTTAACCTTTATTTGATACCCTATCTACCATTATTTGATATCCTATCTTTATCATTCAGTGTTAAATCATATTTAGATCATTTTGGCCCATCATCATATTCACATCCATGAAATGATATTCTCGGATGAGATCATTTCTGGAGAGCTTGGCTCAAATATACATTTGTATTATTCCCTCTCGGAAATGGCTCACTAAACGCACTGTAATTTCTGAGTTTTGTTGAGTTTTTAAGTGAGATGTTTTGTCAAACAACTTATAGATGCATTGCTATTGGTATATTGTTTTCTTGCCATTTACTTGAACACAGTTATACAATGACCATCAGAACAACGTAGAGTATTTAAATGATAGGCATGAAACATATATTGTGCCCAAAAATGGTTCAGCCCCAAAAATACTCATTTATATTACAAGATACCCACTTAGAATATCTTAGAAATTCCACAAAGAAATTTGAGTTTACTTGTTTCGTTCACTGTGTATTATATCAAAACAGTTGGTAGACAGTGTATTGTAGATGCTTCTCTTCCAAATTGTGATTAAAATAACATGCACAGTACTAAGCATACATAAAAGAGATATTCGAGAACAACTGATATACACCTTGCATTAAATTTAAAAGCGCACACACCACTGAAAGCATACAGTCCAACAATAGTATGATTTCTGAGGTTCGAAATGATGATTGCATGTCAAATTTATTCAGCCTAAAAATCGTAGGTTTGGTTGCTCACATTGTTATCATTGAATGTTCCTGTAATTAGCATTCGAAGTTCTAGATGTTTGTTTCATTCATCGCATTTAGTCATTTTATTTCAAATTATTACATCAAAGGGTTCAATTCTAGCATGTTGTGGTGGCTCAATAAAATCTTATCTGATCATTATCCACTCAGTGTACAATGGCTCAAATTGGAGTTAATTATAAGGTGGAAAAAAATTGGAGTTTAATAAGTGATGCTTGGAGCTGCACGAGATTTGTCATTATAGTATGGGTTTATTATGGAAACTGTTCGATTTTCTTTAATATCTTTTATATCCCTGTCTATTTTCTTTAATATGTTGTCTTTTGTTTTTTTGACTCTTGCATGTTCAAAATTTTGTTATTTTTTTTAATTGGAAATAGTCAATCATAGAAATATGTTCATGATTTTTACATTACTTTTAATTTAGCCTCTACACTATGTTACCTTATGCCTGGTAGATCATATTCTTCAAAATTTACATTGATGGATTTTAATGAGTAGATTGATTGCTTACTTAGCTAAGACAAATACTTTTATGGAGCATCTAAAGCATGTTTTATTGTTTAAACTTTATGATACATCTAAATTGTACACTATGATTTCAATTTATTATAATTAAATGTTATGATGTTGAGTATAATGTTACATGAGGTTTCATGATTCAAGGTGAATTGCATATATTGGATAAAGTTGTTTAAGGAGAAATGGAAAGGGAAAACTTGCAAATGTTCTGATGATGATAATTAATGATAGCTCATGCGAGTTCATTGATATTTGTGCTTGTGCACCTTCTTATTTCAAATCCAGTCTTATGTTTAGGGGAAACATTCTATTGTTTGTCATTTGAACCTTTGCAATTAGTTGTTTGCTTGGAATCCTATCCAAAATTGTGCACACATCATTTTCGAAGAAGACATTGTAGCCCTTTTGCATGAGTTTTCCAATGCTTATGAGGTTATGCTTTAAACCAAGGACAAAGTAAAAATCTGAGATGTACTTCTTCTCCCCCCTCTTTGTTACGACATTAACTCTTCCTTTTCCCATGACAGGTACTTTTCTATCAGTCCCTAATGTCACTTTAGATTTCACACTTTCATATAGATTGGAAGACATTTCTACATTCCCTGACATGTGGTTGCTACACCCTGAATCTAGATACCATATATCACTTTCTTTTTCTTATGCTACATTACAAGCCAAAAACATGCTATCATGGTTATGAGTTTCCTTTGTGAAATTTACACTTGGTTTGTTACTAATGTAATATTGCTTCTTTCTACATTCCTTTGCATAATGACCATACTTCGACATTGCACTTGAGATTTATCATACCTCTGACTTTGTGCTTGATTTTGGCCTGGGCCTTGACTTGGAATTTGATTGTTTCCCCTTCCACTTCATCTTGAAGAGTTGCTTCTTCCACCTCTGTGTGGGCTTCTTGCTCTTCCTCTAGCATATGATCTTCCTTTGCCTCTACCTTGACCAAATGAAACTTGTGTCTTGAAGGAATGCTCCAATGAGGAGCTTGTTGCTATATTCAGTCTATGTTCATGACAAGTTAGTGATGCTTGAAACTCATCCACTAAGAACTGTGAGAGATCCTTTGTCTCCTCTATGGCCACAACAATGGCATCAAACCTTGCTGGAAAACTTCTCAAAACTTTCTCAGCTATTATGCTTTCCTAAATTGTATCACCATGAGACCTGATTTGAGTAACCAACCCAATTATGTGTGTAAAAAACGAGTCTACATTCTCACTCTCTTTCATACAAATTGTTTCGCAATCTCTTCTCAACCTTTGCAGTTTTGTTGTCTTCACTTTTTCCATGCCTTGGTAGGTTGTCTAGAGGGTGTCCCATGCATGCTTGGACTTCGTTGTTGCTGCAACCCTTGGGAAAACACTTTCATGAACCGCTTGAAAAATGTAGAAGAGAGATTTTTCATCCTTCTGCCTGTTTTCCTTCAACAGATACATTTCTTCTTGAGTCAAGGAATTGTATGCTTCTACATCTGCTGGTCCTTGAAAACCATTCTCCACCCAATCCCAAATGTCTTGAGAAGAAAATAGGGCCTTCATTGTAATAGTCCAATAGTCATAACTTTTGTCATTAGATTAGTCAAGCTTGAGCTTGATGTTGCCATTTTGGAGTGAGAAAAAAAAGAAAACTTTCTACCTGCTTTTAAATATGCTAGAAAAAAGCAATATGTCCTCAAAACAAATTTTAATTGCTAGTAAAGACACTTGTTTTTAAACCAACAATGTTTAACTCACTATGATACCATGTTAGAATATCAGAAAAAATTTCGCAGGGTCAAAGGAGAGGAGTCTGGCTCAGAATTCAGTGGCGGCAAGGTAAGTCTTATGTTGCAGCACTGATATCGCAACTACACAGAGGAGGAGAGGAGTCTGGCTCAGAATTCAGTTGCGGCAAGGTTAGTCTTATGCTGCGTCAATGATATGATATCGCAACTACACATAGGCCTAAATAATACACAAGACACGGGACGAAAAAACGGAGTAGAAACAAAAAGGTTGTGGTAAATTTACTCATAAAAGTTTAGAAACACATGGCAACATAACATACTTTGTATTATATTTCAAAACATAGGAAAACACATTCGCGTAATAAATGGAGTCTGGTGGTGTTGTAAAATTGGTTTTCATCCACCCACCAATATTTCCGCCACAGTTTTCTCCTCACCACGTCACATACTTTCAGCCTCTCTCGCTCTCTCTAATACGCAAATGACTTTTACATTCACATTTATCTCAACTTACAAACCTAATATGCATATGACTTTTACATTCACAATTATCTCAACATAAAAATTTGGCATTAGTACATGACAGAGAAAATACTTAATACACAGCATGGTCAACTCTACATAATAAATGGTTCTCTCAACTTGCGTTATGGAGTGTGGGCCCAAAATTCATTAAATGCGCTAAACTCACTCTCTCTGACTTCAATCCTTTCACCACCCCATATTAAATTTATTCCATGTCGGAGGGACAATGTTTCCTAGCTGATTGCAAGTAGTTACTACTCATTCGTATACCTTGCATATTTCCCTTTCCCATCACCTGCAATCTTGACAATTGTATAATTCCCTCTCTTACGGGCGCCAATTCAGTGGGCTATATATGTTCACCAATTTCTTCATCTAATCATCTCACTATTGTTATCACGAAAAGTTGTTTCACTTTGTACTGAACTTACATTCGTCCTTATCACTCTGCCTTTACACTTCCACGTAGAAAGTTGACGTTTCCAACTCTGTACGCTTCATACGTCCAGGTTCATCATAACGCCTGTTTAAAATTCATTCTGTCCACGTGAAAACTGCAAAATTTGCACCCATAGTTTTGCCAGGTACCCATAGTTTTATAATAAGAGTTCAAAATTTACCCACAACTAAAGGTGGTCTTCACTGGTAACATATGTAGCCAGCACTAAATTGCAGGGAATTAGACAGTTAATTAAACAGGAAAAATAATTGCAGGGAATTAAACAGTTAATTAAACAGGGAAAAATAATTGCAGGGAATTAAACAGTTAAATTGGATATCTGTTATTAATTTTAACGCGTTAGAAATGTGAATGGAATGCAAGTCATATTTTGAACCATATAAGAAGGCGATATTTTTCTTGGAAAATTTGCCAAGTACTCTATTTCGCCGGATTCAACTCATCTATCCATGTCACGTGGCCCACGTGCTCGTACGCACTTCGTCTCCCACCGCCAGCGTTGAATACCGTTGATACAGTTGACATCCATGTTTTTCATTTGCAAATTCTTGCTCCCCTCCCACTTCATTGAAAAAATAAGAAATCTATGTACATCCATGTTTTGCATTTGAAAATTCTTGCTTCGCTCCCCCACTTCATTGAAAAAATAAGAAAATCTATGAATGTACAATATAGGCGTTGATAAATAATAACATTTCTACAATCATCAAAAATAAATATATTATTTTCTATATATAATTTATAAAAGTAATTCCTAAGAATACCCATATACCTTTCGGTACTTATAAGTAGAGAGAAATTATACGCTTAATCGTCGCCCACCGGCCGTGAAGGTTATAGGATGGTCAGACCTTTGAATATAAGAAACGCCGGCCACCGTTTGTTTGAAGGTGTCGCGTACGTCCACCAAATAACTTAACAGCAAATCATATCTCCGCACGCTGCGATGGGTACCGTCATCCGCGGAAGAAAATTTGATCCTCTGTCCACCTCCCAATTCTATTTATTGGGAAACCTCAGAGTCCAAGACTCAGTTGTGGATTGAGGCATCACTTCTCACCCCAGATATCAGTTCAGTTGAAGTCTATTTATATTAAGCGACCGTAAAATGGCGCCTGTAACACTGGCCACGATGTTCAGTTTTTTGTGGATAGCTGGTGCGGCTTTTGCACTAGATAGTGGCTGGCAATCTGCACATGCTACGTTTTACGGTGGCAGCGATGCGTCGGGCACAATGGGTAAGTTCATACCTCCACAAAACTCCAGACCTGTGGACGTCTGGGAGGGCGCAGACACTATTCACTTTGCAGTTTCAGCTTTAGATTAATAATTTAATACCATATGTTAGCTAAAGCAAATAGATGGTGAAATTAATTTGACAGGCGGTGCGTGCGGATACGGTAACCTATATAGCCAAGGCTATGGAACCAACACTGCAGCTCTGAGCACGGCGCTTTTCAACAATGGCGCTACTTGCGGAGCCTGTTACGAAATGAAATGCGACCACCACTCCGACCCTCAGTGGTGTCTACCGGGCACTGTGACAATTACTGCTACCAACCTCTGCCCCCCTAACTCTGCTCTTCCCAACGACAATGGAGGATGGTGCAATCCACCTCTCCAACACTTCGACATGGCTCAGCCTGCGTTTCAACAGATCGCCATATACAGAAGTGGCATTGTTCCAATCATCTTCAGAAGGTAATTAATTAATTAATTATTACCCTAATTAGTCTGTCAACACTATATTCCTATTCTTCAATCCCTAGAATTTATTCCCAACTTGACTTAAATTGGGATGAAATCATAAACGGCAAGGTCCATATTTATGTATGCAGAGTACCATGCGTGAGGAAAGGTGGAGTTCGATTCACGATCAATGGCCACTCCTATTTCAATTTGGTACTCATTACCAACGTAGGAGGTGCAGGCGATGTGGAGGCGGTTTCCATCAAAGGTTCCAACACTGGCTGGCAAGCAATGTCCCGCAACTGGGGACAGAATTGGCAGAGCAACTCATATTTGAATGGGCAGACTCTCTCCTTCCAGGTCACCGTTAGCGATGGGAGAACCATCACATCCTATAACGTCGCTCCCGCAAATTGGCAATTCGGCCAGACATTTGAAGGACAGCAGTTTTAGCCCATTGTCACCTGCTTCAAAACTAACCCGTCGAAGAGTAACGCAGAGGCAACGAAGCCGACGCGATGATAGAATGTCACGCTTTTAAAGTGGTTATTACTCCGATAGTACAATAGCCAGTATTCCACACTAACCAAGGGTACGAGGATTGCTGCCCACTTCTAATTGTTTCCCATGTATAGAATTGATATACACGTCCTGTATATTGCTGCGTTCACTGGGGACGGTGATATATTATATCAGTGACATGTTTCTCCTAGATTCCGTAAATTGGAGCTCTATGTTTTAATTGTTATAGCTGATGGCAGTTATTGGAGATTTTGATGACCTCTACTCGCGCATTGTAGTGATTGAGTTAATTGATTTTGGTAGCCTTCGGCTCCACTAATTAGTTGAAGCGAAGTGTTTTACGTAGTCATATATATTGGGAACGATACACCTTTCGGACTAATTAGTGGAAGCAAAATGTTTTACGTGATAACGATCATTGTTACCTTGGTCGGCGAGCTTTTTCTTAATTTTAGATGGACCTTTGACAAATTTATTTCACAGGTCAGTGAAAGCGCTGCACACATTCAAAGCCTCTCCGTTCATCTCGACTCCCCTCCTACAATTCCTGTTTTTCTGGCTGGTGCTGCGAAATTGCGAATGTTTATCTAATATTTTATTGCAACACATATACCTGCTTCGCCGTCCCGCTAAATTGTGAAAACGCGTTTGACTGGGGACATCGCCGTTGTTCAGACGTTTCTGTGGTTTGAAGCATGGTTACCAAGTTCGCAGTCTTGGCAAAAAAGTTAGGAAATTCGCTGATTTAATACGTTAATTTCGATAAGATACGGGATTTTTTGTTAACGAAATCAATTAAGTTAATTTCTCTACTGCGGGTTGTTATTCTGAACAGCTGAGCAGAGGGTACAATGCTCTGCTGCAATATTTGAATTTCCTGTGGTTAATAAGCAAGCAGCCATCGGAATATAATTTTATCATTGTTTAGCTTCGGTTTAAGAGCAATATTTGATTTTCCTCTGGTCAATAATCAAGTAGCCATTATATAGAAACATCTATCCTATGGGAACATTTATATATAATCGTAATGTATAGAGAAACGAACATTTATACATATATAAAAACGTCAATCTTACAAAAACATCTATATATATAAACAACCATTTTATCGGAGCAGTCACAAGTATCACTGATAA
>APFE031110722.1:0-113864 GCA_000404065.3 Pinus taeda
AATATTGAAGTATATTTAAAATATATATTAATAACAAAAATTGAATTTAATGTGTCCTATACACATGTTATGTAATCTCTATAACATTTAAAAATACAATTTAAACGATAAAAATTCAATAACATTACAACAATAAAAAAACAACAAATTACTAAAATAAATTAGCAACGTTAAAAACAACCAATTACTAAAACGAATTGCCAAAGTTAATCCTCTATCCAGCCCTCCGAGATTATTTGTTTCAAACCTTTTATTAATGGTCAATGTCACACTTATCCAAAGAACAAAACCCTAGTTATTTGTTTCAAACCTTTTACTACTCTAGTCAATATATCTTTATCCAAACCACTAGTTTTCTTATCTATCTTTAAAAATAAAAACTCCAAGTAGACCTTGGCTGCTTCTGGGAAGTATGGAAACATTATTTTATTTTACATTTGTATTGTATGATGCAAGTTATATTTGCAACTCGGACATTCTGAGGAGTACACTTGAATGAATCTTAGAGATAAACACTTCATATTTCCATTTTCCCATATAATTCATCGTTGTTGTGCCTGTTGAAAACCAAAGCTATCTCAGCATCCTGTATGTGAAATGCAATAGCACTAGTTATAGCTATTGCATGTTCTGAAATAGGCCAATGAAAGTAACACTGCTATAAAAGGATGATCAAAGTAAGCTAAGCAATATGAGGGAAAGTTACTTGTATACCCGTCGATAAATGTTGATTAACAAACAAAGAGTAGTCACCGTGCACCAGAAATTTGGGAAAGTATTACATTTTCAAAATGCTAGAATCACAAAAATATGATGTCAGTCAACTGTGACCAAACTAGGGACGGCCACTACAGTTACATAGTTACATAGTTTGGGTGGTTGTATGTACAGGGATTTTGAAATAGATAAGATAAGATAATTATATTCATGTTGATGTTCATACAATGTGGGAAAATTAAAAAATCTTTAAAAAAAGATACAATGTATGAATATAAACTATACAATGCATGAAATTGATGCAGGAGCATTTAGACCTAGTCGGCAATGTGATGGAATGATCACATGTTGTGACTAATAAGGGGTTGGAAGATAAGAGATTAGTTAATTTTATTTATTTAAATGTGTGAAAGTGTTTATTTAGTGTCAAATATGAGAAAAGGGCATAGTGGCTAATTGATCCCCCCTGTGTGGAAATTAGGCCAAATAGTTAGATTTATTTGGTTTGAATAGGATATGAGGGATTTGAAAGCTTGATTTAACATTTGTTTAGAAAAGAGTGGAGTTCAAGAGATTCTCTAGGAGAGAGTGAGAGATTTTTGGATCTGAACCAGCAATGTTCATGAATCCACTTTTGTATAAATTGTGATATTTTCATATAATTCAGAGGTTGGATAGGTTGAAGAGGTTAAATAGATTAGCTGAAGTGTGGATAAAGGCTAGTAAGAGAACAGGGTCTTTTTATTGTTCTAATCGAGCCAGAGGACCAAGATTCTGCAACTCATTATTGAATAAAATATCCGTGTTTGTGCTTTTATTAGAACCCTTCCTTTATTTCTGTATATCCACCTACGGATCAATCTAAGTGTTTTCTCTATTTTTATCCCTGAAATTATAAATTGCAGTGTTCAAAGCATAATTCGGGTCCTTAGTGTAAAGCGCAGTGTTTGGGCCGCTTTAAACCCAATCATTGATCCAAAGTATCACAGAGGATCCGTGTTAAAACACATAAATCCATCAATAGAAGAAGATCAAGTCCGAGAGGAGGTTGGAGAAACGATGCATAGAATTCGTTAGATCTGAAAGATCAACGGCGTAGAAGACAAGATCGACAGTTATCGTGTGGGTAAATTGCAGGGCGTTAATGCATGATAAACGTTGTCCTACAACAGGAAATGGCATTTCAAGGGCACTCTAAGTGGTAAATGGTAATATCACGAGTCCGCCCGATTCCATTAGCCGCTCGACATGTAGCAACGAGGAGGAGAGAGGAAACCACTTTTCGGACGGTTAATACTCGTATTAATCAAACGAGGTGAAGATCTACAGCGCAGGATCAACGATTGGTTTCGTTGATCAGATTCAACGTCAACCGTCGGATCGAGCAGAGGATCAATGGTTCTGATTTGATCTGCGATTAAGGAATGCAAAGGACATTGCAGCGGAAAGGAGATGGACCAAGAGCAGACCCGTCGATATTTATGAACGCGGGTGCAAAATATTTGGAGTTTGGCCTTATGTGTTTCGGGTCGGATTTCTCATGTGTTTTAGTGTATTTTCGTGTATCACGAAAACATAATTGTCCTGGGGTTTTAAAAGGAAAAGGCATATGAAGGAGCGGACCCAACGAGATTTATGAATGCGGGTTTATGTATTTTTAAGTCCAATTTACGTGGTCAGAGTGGGGTTTCCCGCATATTCCTGTGCATTTCGAGTTTTGTATGGTTCAAGATTTTATGTGAATTACACTTATAATAGCGTTTCCGATGGAAACGTGTCTTAGCTCATAGATCCACATGGGATTTATGAAGGGATGTCAGTGAGCTGGCATCAATTTTGGTATCATAGCTAGCTCAACGCTCTATAAGGATTGGTTTGGAAATTGAATTTTAAATCTCAGCATATGTATAATTTGCACAGAAGTGGATGAATACAGATGGGGATTAGACTACAAAAGACACTGAGATCAGAATGGGGAAACAGTTAATTTTCTAAGGAAGGTCTGGTAAGAATGTTTATTTTGATGATTTTGCATAAATTTGTTTTGAATCACTAAGGAACAACAAGGGATTGATATTTCAAAGGAGAAGGTGTTTTCCTTTCAAGAAAATGAAAATTCCATGTAAGTTAATTGAATGATTGGTTTGATTTAAAAGGTAAATTGAAGTGAAAGGTTTTGAAATTAAAGTTAAATAGAAAAGTGGTTTGCTATGGCACTAAAGTCATTTAAATGATTTGAAGAATTTTGTGAAAACTGAAAATGATTGAGGATTGCTTAAAGTATTATTGAAGGCAATGATATTGATGATTGAAAGAACAAAAATTGGGTTTAATAGCTCTGAAAAAAACCAAAAAAAGAAAAAAGAACCACTACAAGGAATGAAATTTAGAATTTGTAGAAGCAAAACAAAATTTGCTTATAAACAAGTTATCAGAAGGAATTGATAGTGTCTGTCATGAATTGGTAAATATAATTGAAATTCAAATCTAATCTTAATTGATCTTGCAAGTTGAAGAGTCCATTATGAAAAGTAGAATGGGAAATAGTTGTTGGTTGTATGGAGTTCTTTGAATGGAAAGTCTAAATTAAATAGTGAACAGATGAATCATTTGACACAGATTTAATTGATGGAATTGGAATTAGTTTTAAGACATCTTTGAAGGAAATATTGTAGGTTTGAAAGGTACTTTGATGTATCCTGAGATAAGATTATGCAAGTCAGTAGAAGTAGTGGAATTATTGAAAGATAAAATGAATTGTACCAGCATCATAGCATATGAGCTATGTTAAAGAAGATAGAGCAAGAAAATCTCTCAAATAAATATAAGTGACAGTACCCAACAGTGAATGAAATCACTTAATGAAAGAAGGAAGTGAGCAATTGAAGATGCAGAGCCTAAAGTAAGGAGTGTTCGAGAGGAGATAAGAACAACTTCCAACTATGGTTGGGTAGAAATTGTTGAGGCAGCTCCACAATTGTGATTGTGGATAGGAGATAACAATTCTAGCAAGAGGAGCGCTGAGTAGAATCGCTAGTCAGTGAAAAGTTCGAGGAAAGAACCAATAGGTGCCAAAAGTCTAAACTCATGAAAGTTTGGTGAGGCATGAAGGAGACTTGTTACAGGTGACATGAAAAAGGCTAGTTGCAGCTCACTAGTGAACAAGGAAAGTTCACCAGAGGAAGAAATGGAATTGATTATTGATAATCATGACACGGGTACAGAGGAAAGTCAGAAACAGGGGAAAAAGAGTGCTGAAGTAGTTGGACTCAAAGTAATGAGTAAAGAAGAAAGAAACGTAGAGTTGGTTGAAATGAAGATAGAACTTAGTCGTTTGAAGAAACCAATATTGAAAGGAATTAGAGAAAAATGGAAACAAGGATTTTACGTGGGAAAAAGAGAAATGGCCTATCAGAGAATTGTTTGCTGAGAAATTAATACTCCTGACAGTTGAGGATGAAGGAGTAGAATACATTTGTGAACCAGAGAAAGGATCTCTCCTTAGGAAAGGAGACAATGATGACAGTGACAAAGAACTGATCTATGCAGATAAAATTGAGAGGAATGTGTTGGTAACATCTTCACAAACAAGAGGATCTCATATTTTTGCGATTAACTATTTCTGTGAATGTAAAATTGCAAGTATGCAGCCTAATGAATTTGAACCTGTGGATGAAAAGGTGAAAGAGGCAGAGGCAAGAAAACCACAAAAGGAGATACATAAAGACATTCAAGACTTCAATTGGTGGAAGAAATTAAAAAGTACGAGTAAATAGTTGTGTCCTCTCTTAGTGAAAACTTATTGGATCATATTTGAAGGAATTTTAGCATATATAAAAGACCAATGAAAAATAGAAAAAGAAAAGGAAACAGATGCATCGCAGATTTGTGAAGTAAAGAGAAGGAAAGCTGACACAAAGAACTCAGCTGAAGAAATTAAGTCAAAGAAATCTTTGAGAGATCAAAGTCTTATCATAGAAGAGGAAGAAACATTGTTATCCTATTTGGGTAAACCGAGTGTTGGAAGACGTTGTGTAGAACAGAAAGGTATTCTACAAACTTATGATGAAGTTGCCAAGCATATTCAAGAAGTTGCAGTCCCAAAAGTTTTCTTTAATGAGGAAGAAGTCATAGATGTCGAGAAAGAATTTCTCAATAATTTAGTGAACTATCAGAATAGTTCAGAGAAGCATGAGGCGCTGATCACTGAGGCTTAAAATGAAGAGCCTTGTATTTTTGAAACTGGCATGTTGTGTACGTTTTCAGGTTTGACAGGTAATGAACAGTGATTGGACAATGTACTTATGCATGTTGATGAAGAAGTGAGATTACTAGAAGAGATGGCTGAAACAGAAAGATATTTTGAGCATGTATTTAATAATTTTGAGAATGATGGTATTGACAGGGAAATTGTCATGATTAAAGAAGTTGAAGATAAGAAAATGAAAGTTTGTGATAATAACCATAATGAAATATCTTCAGTAGAGAATCAAAATGAAAGTATTATAGAAATTGTGAAGGAATATATGATGATGTTGACAAATGCAGAAGTTCAGAAATTCTGTGATTTTAAAGTGGATTATTTTTATGAATCTGTAAACCATGAAGAAGCTTTAGAAAACCAGAATTTTGTTTTTGTTGTAGGAGAAGATAAAACAACATCATTTTGTTGCAATGGTACAAGTATAGAGGATGAAATGATACTTCACAATGATATGCTCCAAGAAATCCTAGCTATTGAAATGTTGAATGATAGTCTTGTGTCAGAATAAGGAACACTGTGTAATGCAGAGGAAAGTATTAGAATGAGAATTGATAACAATTTCATAACTTATGCAGAAGGACAATATAAAGATTTGATGGAAGAATTATCTATGAAAATTGAAAACTATAGTTATTTTGAATCTGACAATTGTGATGGAAATTCTGTTTTGTATAAGAAGGTGGAGTCATATGCAAATGACATGCTTATTGAATATAAAGGAATTTGTATTTTTCTAGAAAGGTTATTAGATAAACCTAATAACATAGAGGAAGGATTATCTTTAATGATAATGGAGGGGATGTTGTAGAGTACAAACAACAGTTTGTAAATGAAAGGAGTGAAGTGGAATTGGATAGAAATTTCATAATTTCTATGGTAAGGGAGAATGTACAGTAGAAAAATGACAGTGGAGTTCAGTTAAGAACAAATTGTAAAGAGAAAGTTGAGAAATTGTGGAAGATGAAGTCAATGAAGAAGAGGGACGGCAAGGAAGAGAAATTAACAAAAGGAATTTGTATCAGCAAGAAAAAAGGACAACAGTGAAATAAGATTTGGAAACCTGGAGGAACAGAAGTGACAGTGGTAGAAGAATTGAATCAGCAGCATGATGAAAGTGATGACTAATTACAAAGTAAACTTTAGGATACTGGATGATCAGCAGAAGAAACACATGACCATGAGGTCATGAAAACTTTCAACTTTGGGAGTCTGATGTAGGAGCATTTAGACCTAGTCAGAAATGTGATGGAATGATCACATGTGGAGACTAATAAAGGGTTGGAAGATAAGAGATTAGTTAATTTTATTTATTTAAATGTGTGTGAGTGTTTATTTAGTGTCAAATATGAGAAAAGGGCATAGTGGCTGATTGATCCTCCCTGTGTGGAAATCAGGCCAAATAGTTAGATTTATTTGGTTTGGATAGGATATGAGGGATTTGAAAGCTTGATTTCACATTTGTTTAGAAAAGAGTGGAGTTGAAGAGATTCTCTAAAAGAGAGAGAGAGATTTATGGCTCTGAACCAGAATTGGTTCATGAATCCACTTTTGTATAAATTGTGCTCTTTTCGTATAATTCAGAGGTTGAATAGATTAGCTAAAGTGTGGATAGAGGCTAGCAAGAGAACATGGTCTTTTTATTGTTGTAATCGAGCCAGAGGGCCAAGCCTCTGCAAATCATTATTGAATAAAATATCAGTGTTTGTGAAGGTGTTGGTTCTATTAGAACCCTTCCTTTATCTCTGTATATCCACTTGCGGATCAATCTAAGTGTTTTCTCTGTTTTTATGCCTGAAATTGTAAATCGCAGCGTTCAAAGCGTAATTAGGGTCCTTAGTGTAAAGAGCAGTGTTTAAGCCGCTTTAAACCCAGTCATTGATCCAAAGTATCACAGAAGATCCATGTTAAAACACAAAAATCCATCAATAGAAGGAGATCAAGTCCAAGAGGAAGTTGGAGAAACGGTGCATAGGATCCATTGGATTAGGAAGATTAATGGCGTAAAAGACAAGATCGACGGTTATCGCGTGGATAAACTGTGGGGCGTTAATGCGTGAGAAAAGCAGTGCTACAACAACAAATGGTATTTCGGGGGCACTCTAATTGGTAATATCACGAGTCTGCTCGATTCCATTAGTTGCTCGACATGTAGCAGCGAGGAGGAGAGAGGAAACCACTTTTCGGGCAGTTAATCCTCGTATTAGTTGTCCGGTCGATATCATTGTGAGGCGTTGGATCAAATGAGGTGAAGATTTACGGCATAGGATCAATGATTGGTTTCGTTGATCGAATGCAACGTCAACCGTCAGATCGAGCGGAGGATCAACGGCCCTGATTTGATCGACGATCGGGGAATGCAAAGGACAGGAAAGGAGATAGACCGAGAGCGGCCCTGTCGATATTTATGAACGCGGGTGTAAAATATTTGGAGTCCGGCCTTATGTGTTTCAGGTCAGATTTCTCATGTGTTTTAATGTATTTCCATGTATCGCGAAAACATAGTTGTCTCGAGGTTTTAAAAGGAAAACGCATATAAAGGAGCGAACGTGACGAGATTTATGAATGCGGGTCTATGTATTTTGAAGTCCTATTTACGTGGTCAGAGTGGGGTTTCCCGTGTATTCCTGTGCATTCCGAGTTTTGTATGGTTTGGGATTTTATGTGAATTACGCTTATAATGGCGCTTTCGATGAAAATGTGCCCTAGTTCATAGGTCCACATGGGATTTATGAAGGGATGTCAATCAGCTGGCATCAAAAATGTTTTGGAGGAGAAGATCCAAGAGTCAATGGATTTGAGAATCAGATTTATCTCTCCTAATTGTAAGATAAGTTTAGTTAATGCCTTTCGAAACATCGAATGTGGTTCATCGTCCATAGTGGATGGTTTGAAATGCCTCCAATAAAATTATCTTATGTGATTATTACCGATTTTTTTTTCTCAATTATCAATTATGGATCACGGAACCCTAAATTCAAAAATTGAATTCCCAATGTTAAACTAATTAGATTAAGAACAAAAAATGTTGGTCAAAGACGAACTAATATGCAATCAAAAGCAAAACTAAATACTTAATACTATAAACAAATATAATAAACTATATGTAAACCCATTTCAACCTATATGTAAATGCATTTCAACCCACTTAGCCTAACTTTAAAAGCAATTTAACTAAAATTTTAGAAAAGAAAAAAAACATAACTCTTTCAACAATCAATCACTAAACTCAGCTATATCATTAACTTAATTTTTGTGTTTCATCTCAAGAGTTTTCTTTATTAATTTTTGGGTTTTATACAAAGCTATCTAAATATGCTAATTTCTAAAACTTGCAACCTTTAGATTTTTGCAGGTTACGGTTTTGCTATCTAAATATGCTAATTTCTAAAACTTGCAACCTTTAGATTTTTGCAGGTTACGGTTTTGTTGGCTTTTTATTAATTTTTGGGTTTTATATCAAGTAATCTAAATAAGTTATATTTTAATGTTTTATAGTTTTATAGGTTAAAAGTTTTGTTTAAAATTTCAAATGTTACATTTTGAAATTTCAGAGATCACCAATTTTGTTTAAAGTTTGCTAAAAATTTAGCAATATCACTAGAAGAGTAAATATCAATATGACTAAGAGAGCATAATTTTATGGAATTGAAAATTATTAATGATTAAAATTATATAGAGATTTTTTCCCAGATAAATTTATTTATACATTTAAAAATGTAATTTTAGCAATAAAAAAATTATAATTTTATAAAAAATTATCATATATTTATATGGAAAAAATAATTGATTTCATCTTAGTATCATTTTAATATATAATTTTTATGAGAAAATACGTATTTTATATATTAGGTTTTTTTTTCAATTACATTTATATATTCAAAATATAATTTTTTCAAAATCATAATATATATAAAAAACCAAAATATATAAATTGAAAAATTACATAATCAAATTTTATTTATAGTTTTGTAGTCAGTTTATTATAACTTTTATTCATGTCAATTAATTTAATTAATAATTGTCATTTAATCTAATTTAATTAGAGCAATACAACCCATCAAGTACAATTCAATTGGCTTTCCTCAAAAATGAAATTCATAGTTCAAATCCTCATGGGTTAGAACAACAAAAAATATTTAATTAGAGCAATACACCACTGACATGGTGGTAGAGATATCTCTGTAACATATAGAGATATCTCTGTGAAGTAACATGTAAAGGATGAGATTCAAAGTTCAAATCCCCATGGGTTAGACCAACAAAAATATATTTAATTAGAGCAATACATTAGTGGCTCTAACATATAGAGATCTCTATAACATATACAAAATTCATAAAATAACACCCAAACACATTTGAAGTCCTGTGTCTACTGTGACAAACGCTGAAAAAAATTGATGTCCCATGCATAATGTAAAAAAAAGGCCAAACGCCACAATTTCCGCGCAATCAGGGTCACTTTTTTTTTCAAAAACTCTGACCATAGGAGTGTTTGAATCGATTTTTTTTTTATGGTGAAAACAAATTCAGCACCATGAAAAACTCTTGAGCACCCAAAATGCTGAAACTTATCAATTATAATCCAAATTTCCCAAAATTGTAGCCTCTTAGAGAAAAAAACGTCCCACTACATCCATGCTCACCCTCTCTTTTAAGCAGCAAAAGGTTTGCAGTACACTATGAAATATGCAGTATACGTTTCCAACCTACAAAGAATATACAGTAACTGTACGTATAACATATTTATTATAGGCAAAAGGGTGCTGATCAAGTCAGTATGATTTGATACAGCGATCTGAAAAACCACAAGCAAGCAAGTGCTCTGTTGTAACTTTGATGACGAAGTCATATGCCCAGAAAGGTGCTAATTTTCCTCATAAGACGAGATTTTGGTTTTGGTATTCCGGCCAGTGTTGCCCTGGTTCTGAGCTTCTGAAGCCGTGCGTTTTCTGAGATAGCCGTGATGAAGTGGTCGGGGGATCCGATAATTGAACTGTGAAATGTTGACCCCTTCCTTGGCGTACTGAGGATCGTCTTCCAAGAATTTCTCAACCTCAACCTTGGACCTTAATTTCTTTCCGGATGGAGCAACATAGTACACATCTGCAAACCTGCAGGTGCTATCTCCTCTGAGGGAGAGGAGCCGCTCCCATCCTGTGGGAGGGCGAGGTATATTTGGCTTGTCCATTATCCACAGACGACTGATATCTGGTGAGAGGTCAGTTGGGTCATCACAGGAAGCATTCGGGCGCCACGTAGAGGCTTTATTACACACCCAAGGATTTTCAGAAGCGCAATGCCTAATGGCTTCATATTGTTCCTTGCTTGGGATGAATCTCCATTTTAAGCATTTCACGCATTGGACGGCATACGCCCCAACAGTGGGAAAAACCCTTGAAGAAGGTGAAGAATCCTTATTCTTTGAACTGGATCTCGCCAGTTTATTCTGGGATGACAATGCAGCTAAAGTTCCCGGCCTCTCGCCCTCATCATTCATCCATTTATCATTTTCCAGATAGTTTGCGGTTTCTTTGGGAGCAGTTACAACACCATTCAATGGCACACTACTATTCTCCAAAGCTTTCTCAGGTGCACACTGTATGCGAGAAAGTAAAAGGCTTCATTCTAACCCTAACAAAAGCTACAATATCTTTGAGCTAAAAAGCAAAGAAATTGTAAATAAAAATGCGAGCCAAGAAATCATTAAGAAAAGAAATTGTAAATACAAAGGGTTCGTATCAGTTTTACCTCTACGAGAGAGATTTCTCCCTCTGTGGATTGTGGTTCTTCCATGGTTTTCGTTTCTTGCTGCTACTTCTGATCTCACAGAAATATCTTGAACCTTCACGTCGTCCTCGCCTCTTGCCCTGACATGTATATTTAGCATGCATCAATATTACTGTACCTTGAAAGCTATAAAATATTGAAAAGGCTAGGGCTTAGATGTGGATACACCTTGGGAACCATGCCAGCAAGCTGGTGAGTACAATATACATGTGAAGGAGTACATGCGCGTGTGTACACGCAGTCTTCAAGAGTACTTTTTGTGGTAAAAGATTGTTCTCAATGCTTATTAGGAGCACGTCATTGGTTCAAGTTAATTCGGTAGTACTATGGAGACCTCCACTTTCAGGCAGGTATTTTCGCAAAATCCAGATAAACTCTACTTTATTAATGTAAAATTCTTTGCATTAATCAAGAAGAAAAAAAATTAGTTAATTTGGTAGTGGTTTGTGAATGGGTTGTTATATATTTTTTGAAATATGTTATTCGTTGGAGTTGTTTATTGATGGTATAAATTTGTAGATTTTTGGCTAGAATTTTATTAAAAAAAAAAAAAAATCAGATTGTTGGAATGTTTGAATTGTTTTTTATGGTGGAAATGGATTCAGCATCATTAAGAATTTTTGAGGCACTCAAAATTTTGAAATTGGAACACCATAACTTAGATTTTAAAAAATTTATGTGGAATTTTGTCATAATCTTGCCACAATTTCCATTATTTTCCGAGCTAATTTGTGGCGTCTTTAGACTACCCTAATCTAAAATGGGGTATTGTCGGAATTTCCATTATTTTACGAGCTAATTTGTGGCATCTTAAGACTACACTAATCTAAATGGTGTTGTTTATCGAGGCCACAAACTCATAGTGTCTTGTCGGAATTTCCATTATTTTACGTGCTAATTTGTGGCGTCTTAAGACTACACTAATCTAAATGGTGTTGTTTATCGAGGCCACAAACTCCTGGAGAGTAGATTTCTTGCCAGAATCTCGTAAAAAAAATTCAAAAAATCATAATGTTACAGTGTTTCAAAAATTGGTGTGGTTCCTATTCAATATTTTCTTGGAATGTTTCTCTTTGCTAAAGTTAAATTGGTATTCGTTGAAATTGGTTATTATATTTATAAAGTAAACTTATTATCCAATATACTTCGGCATTAATGATATTGCAATATCGGCATTAATGATGTTGCAATACTTCTCTCAGATTGAAATCTCATTCTTGTATAATTTTTTTGAAGATATAATGTTTGAGCATGCTTGAACAACTGTACCTGGATAACAATAATTTGACGGGTAACATACCTGAAGCAATTGGCAATCTGAGTAGTTTGACCTACCTAAATCTGCGTGTCAATAAGTTTCATGGACGGATACCTCAAGCAATTTTTAGATTGAGTGAGTTGACCTTCCTCAATCTTGGTACAAACTTTCTTACTGGTAGAATAGCTAATGGTATTGCGAATTTGAAAAAGCTGGAGAACCTTAGTCTTGATAGCAATAATATTTCAGGGGCAATTCCAGAATCCATAGGGAAGCTTCATTCCCTGAAAAAGTTGTATTTGTTTGCCAACAATTTAAGTGGATGTATTCCAAATAACATTGGGAAGCTGAAGGCACTCACTCAATTGGGCATATTTAATACCAGTGTTTCTGGCACTATTCCTGGAAGTATCAGTGGTTTAGTTTCGCTTCAGAAATTATATTTATCTGGAAACCGCCTTGAGGGACCAATTCCGGATGATATTGGTAAATGTGTTGCACTAGAGCACTTAGTATTGTCAAGTAACAAGTTGAATGGAAAGATGCCCTCGTCTTTAAGTAATTGTACTTCTTTGCAAAGATTGAAGGTGTCAGATAACTTGCTCAGTGGAGATATGGATATAAGTTTTCCAGCTTCTATGGAAGTGTTTTCTGCTCGTTCTAATAACTTTTCTGGGACCTTACCAGCTTCTTTGGCCAAGTGTACTAAACTTCAATTGTTAGATGTAAGGCATAATGGATTAACAGGTGAGCTTCCTTATTACCTTGCATATTTTGATCAGTTAAGAGTTTTAAGTGCCGGTTATAATAAGTTTTATGGTGCAATTCCTCAATGGTTTACACATCTCACCAAGTTGCAAGTGTTGGATCTTTCCAATAATAGCTTCACTGGAGGAATACCATTCAATTTTGAGAGACTTCAGGGATTCAAAATCCGTGCATCTTCTCAAGTCTTAGGCAATAAGCTATATGAAGATTTCATTGTTGTCATAAAATCGCATGAGTATTCCCTCGAGTATTTGCTGGAGACAAATACAATACTCGACTTGTCCAACAATTACCTTAATGGTGAAATTCCTACAAGTATAGGAAATTTGAGTAGTTTGCGATTACTGAATTTATCTGGGAACCAATTGGGGTGGAAAATCCCTCCATCTCTCGGTGAGATATCAACTTTGGAGCAACTAGACTTGTCTAAAAATAATCTAAGTGGAGAGATCCCTGGAGAGCTCTCTACCTTATCTATGTTGTCGGTTTTGAATGTTTCCTCAAACAAACTTTGTGGATGAATCCCAAAAGGATCACAGTTAGACACTTTTGGTGTGACTTCATTTCAAAAAAATAAATGTCTATGTTGTGATTTATTTCGGCCATGTAATGAAGATAATCAATTACAACCATGCAACAACACATGTAATTGGTTACATCCATGCAAAGAAAAAGAGATAAAGAATAGTGTCAGCAAAAGGGGATGGTTGAGTCGTGTGGATGAAAAAATCTCTTTGATTGCACTAGGGTTGGGATTCGGGATTGGATTTGGTGGAGTTATCACCATAATGATCACATGGAAGAAAGCTAGACGTTGGGTGGTACCTCCTGCCATACAACCATTCTTTGGAGTATACAGAGTCCCTAAATAACTGTTGGAAGTAATGCTTCCATGTCATATATAGTTGCCATTACGAGAAGTCAATCTAGAAGTTATTTCCTAAGTTATGAGTTGGAGTGTTGTTTTCTAAATTATGAGTTGGAGTCGTGTCATGTTGAGTCATAATTTGTCTAGAAGTTATTTCCTAATTTATGAGTTGGAGTGTTGTTTCCTAAATTATGAGTTGGAGTCGTGTCATGTTTGAGTCATAATTTGTCTAAGTCAGTGATCTAAGTCTTATATATGTAATTGGATTATGTGATCAATAAATATATCATAGTGTGATTTGTGTTGTGTAAATAATCTCTGGTTCTCTTCAGATTTCTAACATGGGATCATAGCAAGTTCAGCCCCAACTCTCTAAAAAGAAGAGCTGTGATCATGCATTTTTAGAAAGAGTAATACTCCTTACATAAAATAGTCTATTTTGTGATCATGTCTATGTACATCTATAAATCTGAGTGAGGAAAATAGATCAATGTAAGGTGTGTTGTTCTTCTAAGTGCGAGAAGAAAGTTGATCACTGAATGTGTGATCCTTTGGCCTAGAAATTCATATACTGTGGTATTCGTTGCTTAAGGAGCTGCCACAACTTGTGAAAACTGGCTGATCTCTATTTGCATATCTCTGTTGTGCAATATTTTGACTGTTTGATTCTGATTGTAAAGAAATCGGATTTTTTTTGAAGTGGCTGATGAAATAAAGGCACGTTAAAGGCATGTTGCTATTTGTAGATTTGTTCCCCTCCACGTGTGCTGCTCAGAAATTTTGCAGAGCGGAGGATTTCCAGTGCCAACCAAGAGCCATCTAGCTTCAAATCTGATCAATTGGAAGGAAATTGGTCGATTGAAGAGCTTTTTGCAAAGTGATTCTGCTTCCCCCTCTTAGCGCATTGACAGCAGGTTTGAGATCAACGGAATTCAAGATCTGGAGGTTCCATAATCAACAAAGTCATGGATCACGGATATATATATATGTATCACAAAGTCATGGATCACGGATTTGTTGCCCTGGGGTATATATATATCTATGTTTTCCACTGCTCTATTTGTCGAAAGCTTTAACAGTGCACGTACAAGCATGGCCGAATTGGTTAGATCTATGCGGTCATGATCGGTAGAAGCCGTCAGAAGATCATGTCACAAATAAAAATAAACAACATGAGTGCGTTGAAAACCACACATGGATTGTGGTTCGGGCTTTGTGGTTCTTTGCCCGATCAATTTTCAGCCCAATGGTCGGTTCCATCCTCGTATTCTACGTTATGGTGTCATACGTGGGATCAACCTCAGCACCGTCATCATTTCACACTGCTCGGAGTCCAGACTCCGGCTCCTTGGCCACAAGACCACGCACCACTTCACCGCCGAAAAGCGTAGCCGCCATTTTCAATGTCAGTGAGCTTCAAACACTGAACATCAGTTGGAATTGCAAGGTGACGAGCCGTTGTGGGGTCGAGTCCTCTAAATTCCTTTCCAAGCGAAAGGGTGTATGGCAATGGCACAACAATATCATTTTTAAGACGAAGAAAATGGTTTCCGCCTCAAATACCTCTATATCAATTATTTCTAATGCCTTGGAGCAGTGGGTCAAAAATAGCTTCAATCACTGAACATCAGTTGGAATTGCAAGGTGACCAGAGTCATCCAAAATCCTTTCCAAGCTAAATGGTGTAGGATGCAGAAAACCACAAACTACAAAGAACAGAGCAATTATTCAACAGATTAATGTGACCCGTTGTGCTCAGGGAGCATTAGTCATAGGTAGTTCTTAATAAGGTCAATTTAGTGTGTCCCCTCCTGTTCCGGGAGGGTAAGTATATATTATTTTATACAAGGTCAAGTTGTAGAATTCTGTATCCAAAATGCTATCCTAGATGTTATTTTATACAAGGTCAAGTTGTAGAATTGGAGCATTAGTCATAGGTAGTTCTTAATAAGGTCAATTTAGTGTGCTACTATCCTAGATGTTATTTTGTACAAGGTCAAGTTGTAGAATTGTGGAGGTTTTTCGCTACACCAAAACCCGCAGGGGTTGGTGAACATTCCAAACCAGTGACAAGGATCTCCAGGGTGGAAATTACTGATAGCATAAAGATGCGGTGATTCTTCCAACACCCCTCCTCAAACGCAGCTGGTTGGTAAACATTCCAAACCAGTGACAAGGATCTCCATGGTGGAAATTACTGATTCCATAAAGATGCGGTGATTCTTCCAACACCCCTCCTCAAACGCACCTCGGGGGAATCGAACCTGGGTCCAAGCTCTGATACCATGTGGAGGTTTTTTGTTACACCAAAACCTGCAGGTGTTGGTAAACATTCCAAACTAGTGACAAGGATCTCCAGGGTGGAAATCATTGATTCCATAAAGGTGCAGTGATTCTTCCAACAAGAATTGCCTGTTGAATACATTATGTATCCTGAATGCTATCTTAGGTAACCGATGAAGGTTGCGGAGGGTCGTGGATTCACAGATGGTGGCAGTTCCATAGGATGGTTCAGTATACCCATTACGCTCTAGGAGGTTGAGAAACGTCAATTCTGCAAAGCAGTCAACGATGGTTTGAATTGGTTATGTCTTAAATGAATCGAGCAGGAAGCTTGAAAGTGTGGTGAAGAAAAGAGAAGAAACCGTGATATTTCAGAGTAGATGTGAGTGTTAAAGACAAATTTGACAAAAATTAATTTATTGTTGTAATATGTGTTTTCAATGTTTTCCATGCAAGTATTAAGGGAGGATGTTGGAAGTAATGCTTCCAAGTCATGTATAGTTGTCATTATGAGTTACCAGGAATCAATCTAGAAGTTGTTGATTCCTAAGTTATGAGTTGGAGTCGTGTCATATTTGAGTCATAATTTGTAGAAGTCAGTGATCTAAGTCTTATATATCTTATATATATAATTGGATTATGTGATCAATAAATATATCGTGTGATTTGTATTGTGTAAACAATATGACTCTCTTTAGATTTTTAACAATAGCTATATTATTCATTATATCTCTTCACATTGTTATAGAATAGTAAAAATAATAGTGAATGGTACCTCGTGCCACTAACTATTCTTTGGAGTATATTGATTCCCTAAATAATTATGTTATTGTTTGTAGCTCTTTACAATGTTATAGCATAGTAAAAATAATGGTGAAAAACAAATTTTATTATGTTATTAAAATAAGAAAAAAAAATACACTTATTGATGGAGAAAGTTTATTTGCTCTATTTTATTTTAATGTGTGTTTTTTTAGCTTATTCCATTTCATTGCGCTGAGATGTCTATTCTCTCCAATATGAGGAGGATGTGTTCTTTTGTATATGTGGTAAAAATATTTCATTTTCATTCTGAGCTATAAACAAAATATTTTGACATCCATGAAAATAACTTAATTTTATATTAACTTTAAACAAAGATAAAGTAACTAAAAGTAAAAAAACTTCATATTTTCACTTTTATAAGCAAGGTGTATTATTCTTATACCTTTTTTAAAATTCAATTGTTTCTTAATGAAAATAATAAAATCGATATGTATAATTCACTCAATTCCTAATATAAAATTAACATGTGACATTTAGAAAATACCACTAAAAAATTCAATGTAGATCATAAATAAAATATTTCAATGCCCATGTTGAGTAAAATAGTTCAATATATATATATATATATATCTATCTAATATATATATATATATACTATATATATATCCATCCTAATAAAAATAATAAAATCCAGATGTATAATTCATTCAATTCCTAATATAATATTAACATGTAACATTTAAAAAATACTACTAAAAAATTCAATGTAGATCATAAATAAAATATTTCAATGCCCATGTTCAGTAAAATATTTCAATATCAATTGTGTGTGTCTATATATGTGTGTGTGTATGGTGGTGAAACACAAAACTAAGTATATATTATATAAAACAATTGAAAAAAAATAAATTCATATGTTTAAAAAAATTCAAATAGTCTTACTATTCTACAATTTTCAGGGCTTTTCAAGAATATATCTTTTGTCAATTTTGTATGAAATGTTAGAATTGCAAGTTTAAGTTGAGTAATCTATGCAATCCAAGCAACCAAGTGGATTTTCAAGAGGCTAATATGCATTCAAAAATACAATTTAAACCATGAAAAATGATATCTATATATAAATACATAAATAAATATATTTTAACCACAAAACCATAGGAGAAAGAGGGACTAAATCTCTTGAGTTGCAAATCTATTTTCAAATTTTGCTCTCTAACAAAAATGTACACATTAAAAAATTTGATCCCTCTCAATGCTTTCTAAATCCATTATTAAAATGATTTAATAAATGCATAAATTGGAAATTTGTGTTACTACCAATTCCATTAAAATTTATAACAAATTGTGTTATGTATTTTTATTCATATAAACAAAAAAAATTTAGATTTAAAAATATTAGAACTCTTTTAATTAAATTATAGATATGTCATACACTCCTCGTTAATGGATTTTTGATAACGTTTTTACTGGACTCTTCTCTTATATTATATATATATATCTATATGTTAAAAAATCTACATTTTCAAAGCATAATATTTATTTAAAATGTTTTGATTTTATTTGGTTAACATATTTAAAATTTGAGATTTAATTAAGTTATTTTAATTTAAATGTGGTATTACTTTTATAATTATTGATTAGGATATAATCATTTGGAAATTGATTGGATGGAATTGAAATATTTGCTCCATGCATTTTAATAACTAATAATAATTTCATTGCTAATTTTTAATGATTTTGTTAAATCATTATCAACATTTTTTTTTTTATAAATGATAAATTTTCCCTTGGATTCAATTCCAATGTTTCCTTCTTCATTTTATTTGAATGAATTATTAATCTCTAGAATATATTTTCTTCTAACTTGCCTATCACTTTTATGTAATTGAGTTAGTAATCTTCATGGCTTTTTCTATTCTTGAACATAATCTTCGAACAGAGGGCTTTGTGTCTTCAATAACTATCCACAAAGGCAATGGTTTTTTATTATTATAAACTTTGCAGGCTTTCTTTTGTCTTTAGTTTGAGATTATATTTTCCTTAGTTTTGACCCTGGTTGAAGAGGCATATTGAAAATAACCAAGCATCGAATCAACCAAAAAGCATGTGGCATTTAGCATTAAAGCCCAACTCTTGGAATCTCTCACACTAAATTTAGGTGAAATGTAACTATTGAATTATTTTTTTGAAAAAATAGGATGTTGGTTGGAACCACTATGTGAAGAATCTCGTATGATGTGAAGAGTCTTATACTTTTATTTGTTGATCAATGCAATTTATGGAGCACATGGGTGTAATCTTCAAATACATGGGAAAAAACTTAAATTCAAAATTTGAACCAAGTTATAACCAAATTAATATCCAACGATATGAAATTAATTTGGCAATTACTCGAGTTTTAAAGCTTCTACTTTCTTACTAATGCGATAGGGAGACAATGACATCTTTTCATTAAGTTTTGTAGCCATTCTAAAGCTACTATTTGTATTTTTTATTCCTCTAAATATGTCATGTAACTCATTATATATACATGTGAGTCAAGAACAATTGAGAAGGAAGATAGAGGGGAGAATAAGGGATTTTGAGATAGATCTGTAAACATCATTTGGATTATTCTTGTTAATGAAATGAAAACTTGTACCAATTTAAGATTTCTATAGTTTCATATTCAGAAGTGATTAGGTAACTTGGCCCTATGAAATAAGGGATCACTCCACAAGTACCAACTACCCCCTTTGTGCATGTGTAAATATATTTATTTTGAATGTGTTATTTTCTTTACTTTTTATTTCTAGCATTGCTATTTGTAACTTAAATGTGTCACTTGCTATTTGATTAAGAGTGCTCATTATTAATTTAGTTTATTTTATGAATCTCTTATATAATAGCTTGTTAAACTAGGCATTATCACAGAGCAAGGAAATTTATGTAAAGAATGCTTATATACACATTTTGTGAATCACGATAACTTGAACTAGGATTAAGATCACTATGATTAAGAATCAAGTTAGTTTTCATCATTTATTTCTCTTTTATATTTGTCATTTGTAGTAAGAGAGTAGATAATTTTCTTTAGCACTATTTGTTTCATTATTCTCAAGTATACAATCAGGAGGCTTCTTCATTAAAATTAGGTGATTTTAAATTTGATTATGTTCTTAAAATAGTTAATACAATGATCTATATCCTATACAAATAATGTACAATGCCTTGAAAGTGTTTTGAATCCTCAATTCATAAGTGATCTATAAACTGTAGTGGTTATTCCACTATATTGTTCGTCACAACATATCTGATAATATTATATTAAAAATATGAAATGCTTACACTATTATAGTTCTATTAAATTTAAAGATCTTTAGATTTTACTGTAATTAGTATATGCATGTGAATGGAAATTATGCAGAAATAAAGAACAACAAAAGAAAAGGTCAAATACACATATAAGACATAAGATATGCTTTGGGAAACCGTTTCAGGAGAAAACCCAACTTGAAGGTTAGGTCACTTCACTCTCTTTCTTTATCTAGAAATATGGATGCAGGTAAAAAGAAGTAAGGCATGTGGCCCATGGGATGCTACAGTGCATAGATCATCTTTGTGTGCTCACCCCTATCCCTCTTGGAAATATTTTCTCATTTATGGAACAAAACGTACTTGAAAGAATGGAATGCCTCTTCCTCCTAGTGGCTTAGATATAACACAACTTGATAGCCTACTAACGATTAAGTTTAACTACCTCAAATTTTATCTAGAGTTACAATATAGACTCTTCTGTCTTTTACCTCACAATCACGTGTCTAGTCCCTTTTCCATGAATAATGGGGGTGGACCTGGGTAAAAACCACCTGTTGTTGTCGTCTCTGCCTTCTTTTAATAATAAGAAAAATCTATTTACAATTTTGTACTGGTGCAGACTTATACCAGTACGCAGGCTTCTACCCGTAGAAGGGTGCAACCTTCTCTCGTTTCCCAGCTACTACTGGAAGGGAACTATAACCCCCTAGCTTTTGTACTAGCCAATATGTTTGCTAGTACATAGGCGCCGACCTACAGAAGGCTACGACATTCTCTCTTCCTCCAGGGACCATGTTTCATAAATTTTCAGACTGGATCCATCAATAACGTCATAACTGTAATTCAATCATCAAATACATCTGCATCAACCAATCACTTTTTGAACCAACCACAACCGAATCAATCAATCACTTTGACAACCCATCAATTTGATCATTCAAAATACTGCCACTAGAATATAGTAACCAAAACCCAAACCAAAACCCAGAACTCTGCAACAGTAAACAAAAGCAACTAAAACATATTGTATAAGGTATATGCTACTTCCGTTTGTTGAACTTGCATGTATACGCACTTTTCTCAAAGCCAACCAACGTACACATCTACAAATATTAATTCAGAATTCTGCAGCTATTCCAGACTTCAGTTATTCCCAGATCATATCATTTACAGAATAATATATGCGGCAGTATTCAGATCTAGAATATACATGAGCAAAAACACATAATGATAGTTCATTTTACGCCTTAAGATCCTGATCCATCTTTAGATCTAATCTCTCATCGTCCACTAAAGTTCATCCTTGGTTCAGATCCAACAATGCACCATAACTCAATAACCTGCATACTAGATCTCACACTTCATCAGATATTCGATACTTGCACACCCTGGCCTAATTATCTTCTCCTCCTTTTATAGTTTTATGCCTTTCTTAATACCATGGACAAAAACCACTTAGGACCAATACCTTAGACCAAATACCTAGGGTCAATACCTTGAACCAGATACCTTGGACCAATACCATGGATCAAAATACCATAGACCAAATACTTCGGACCAAAAACTTAGTTTTCCAATGTATACGTACTTTTCCTTCTGTGAAAGTGCATGTGTACGTATACATGACTTGTATACAGTGAACCTACGTGTATACGCAACTTGGCCAATGGTGAACCTGCATATACCTCTCTTTCTTCATTCTATGAAGACTAATTTGTAATTCTTTGTTGTTTACTTGCTATACTGTGATCTTTCATCTGAGTGATTTGCCATCAAGGACAATACCTGTATCATAATGCCAACACCTGGCCCACAACCCAACTTTGACCAAAACTTTGACTGGATCGTTCTCCCCCATACGAGCTTAGGTTGACGAAGCGTTCGCATCTCCGCGATCAGGATGACGAGATCTACGCTCTGGTCCTGGGTCGAAGTCATTTTGAGCACTTTGATTTTCGAGCGTTCATAAGCCCTCTTTGTCCTGTGTGTCTTTGGAGCCACTTGGATCAGACAAAGGTGCGCGGTTGCCTTCACCTGAGACCGAAGAGGAAGACAGATGGTAGCACGGCATGGACCCTCAGGAGACGTCTGCCCGCATTAAGCGCCCGAGAGAGCTGGAAAAGGGAGGGCCTCGAAAGAAATCCATGGCAACCAAGACCTCATTGGACCCTATCACATTAACTGAGGGTGACTTACATGATATCGGTGACATAGTCAGAGATGTCACCGCAAAGGCTGTTGGCTTATTGGGCCCTGACCCAAGTTCAAAAGAGGTATTAGCCAAACAAATCCCACAGCTACCGGCCCTTTCGGTAATAGCCCGCGGAGCACAGACTGAGGTCTCACCCGAGGTAGTAGGGGAGGGTGCTAGAACCGGGTTTTCGCACCCTTGGGATGTCTAGGTGTGGTATGGAGAGTTTGCGAACCATTCTAGGGCTTCGTGCTACTCTGCTTCCGCGTAGATCTGGAACAAGATAAATCCTTAATATTTACTATTACTGAGTTTGTTACAGATCGGATCTACTCTTTACAATCTTTAACCAAACATTTAATAGATATAACCAGTGTGCGCACCCAAAAAAGTTATATATTTGCATAAACTCAAGATAGAAGCATAAGCATACAGATGAAGCAGAAAATCAACCATAAATTCGCCACAGTATCTCAGATTCAACACAATAATTCAGAACCAACTTGTCTTATTCAACTCTTTCACCAATACATCCAGATCTGCCCTGTGCACTCAGCTACAGGGGTCCGTGCACACAGCTGCGGACTCTACCAGGCCTCTGCACACACAGCTGTAGAGCCTCTAGCTACCCAACAACACCCTTGACTTGAACTTACAGACGCAGAAACTACTATCTTCTCACGACCATAATACCCAGATCCAAGACAAAGACTTCTCTCCAAAAACTAACCTCTATCCATCGAGCCTTGCTCTATTTATACATTCCCATGGTCCGCAGACCATGAGCAGGCCGACTTACTTCCTATTATTTTACATTATTTTTGGGCGGACAACCCTTTCACTTGACACTTTTATAATTCGTGCTCCGCGCACTTCACGGAGTCCTTACCATACCTTTCCCAAAATTGCGGGCTTTGAGCTCCAAAACTAATACGCAGGCCCTCTGTGACCCAACAGTCCCCCAACACAATCAGTGTGACTCATCCCGAGTCACTCGGTTGGTGCGGTAATCTTCGCGCGGAGATCGGTCAGCAACTTTTGTGCTTCACGTGTACTGGCAACAAATTCTTCTACCATCCTATGTACCTGTTCTACGCAAACCACCGATGCATCAGTATCAGTAACTTGTCTGGGATCATATGTTGCCTGCATGTGCGCTAACTTTCCCTCGATGGTGGTGGAGACTATGAATGCATCATCAAGCTAGGGTTGGATACGGTCTTTAAGCACTGCCTCTTTTTTCCGAGTAACATCCACTTGTGCCTTGAGAGCTTGGTCTTCCTTCATTTTAGCCAATCGCTACGTGATAGCAACCATCTGCGTAGTCCCTTGGACTGTGTCATAAGCCTGCTGCAACTCCCGCACTTCTGTTTCCACTTGTTGGATGGTTGGGATTTCCTGGAGAGAGGTGAGCGTAAGGAAGGATTGATCTAACAGACCCGAGCAATCTTGGACTGCACGCTTTATTGTTTCCAGTCCTACTTGAATTTCACCGCAGCGCCATTCTCGAACTTCTGTAGGTGTGGGTGGCTATGCCTTTAGTCTTAGCTCTACAATTTGTAAATTTAATTCCCACTAAGCCTTCGCGGCCTCCTCTTGGGTCGTATGGAATCCTGCGACCATGTGATAAATCTTAGCAGTTGCTGGTAGTTCGGTTGGAATAGCTAACTTTGGTAGCTTGTTGCAAGCTTCCATCATGGCCTGTTCCACTTCCTAGTTGTGTGAAACCAACTCATCACGCTGGAGACTGACCTACTCCAAATTTTCCTTGTGCTCCATCAAGGTTTGGAGGGCGCAGCTCTTCCCTGACACAAAGCTTAGTGGTTACCCCATCCTGAAGTTGGTATAGGGTTTCTATAGGAAGAGCGGCTAGATTCAATCGCCAACGACGCACGCCACGCTCGGCTTCTGCTATGACAGTGCCTGTTGGCAACGCTAAGGTGTTCATTTTGTGGGTGTGTACCATCTGCTTGGTTGCAGCTGTGTCCTCTACTGGATTTAGGATTAACCCGCCCGGGTGTCGCACCTGTAATGCCTGCAACTACGATCTGATTTCCCCCAACACAGTTTTTTGTTCCATCATTAGGTCTACCAATGCACCTGGAGGGGTAGTGCTTTCCGGTTTGCCGCTGTCAATGAACTCTTTCTCCAAAGCCTTCACTATTTTTGACTTTTTGTGTGTATGCGGTGACTCCTTACTGCGCAGCCGCTTGACTTGGGTTGATTCTATAAGATGGTCTGTGTGTTCCTGTGTCTCTTGTTCCCTTTGCATGTACTGTTTCGAGGACATTTCCTATTCTGTCGTGATTTCTTCGACTACTACTTCCTTGGTCACCTCCTGCTGTGAAGCGGCCTTTTGTCCTTGACGTGTCTTTTCTGCCAACTTAGTGTGTCACAGCTGGAGTTCCTTTTTTCGCTGATGTGCTGCCATTCGATCTAGTATGGCCTTGTCTGGGGTGCGCCACTCTGGAGGCCATGCTACCAATACCTCGTAAATGGCATCGTCCATTGCAATGAACGGGAGTGTGACCCATGCTCACTTTGGATCCTTCCACACCCAGATATATAAGTTATGCATGTCCGCTTTGAAATTGGTCATGCTTTACAAATTATTGTATATCGTCGGAGACATTCGTGTTCTGCGGGCAATCCATGTCCAGATACTCCCCTCCATGAAGGTCCAAAACACCTTGATTTCACAAACCCTTGCTGCGTCCTTGGTAGCCCAAAGCGAAGTATAGCATACTACTTCAGGTAGGCCGTCATCAATGCTGGGAAACTAGCTAACCTGTGGCAGTTCTCCTATAATCAAAGGGATTGACAGTATAAACCATGCATAATGAAATTTCTTACCTTCGTCCTGTGCTTCCTAACAATTTGTCAAAAATTCATCGCATAAAAACTACGCCCAGTTGAACTGGACTCCTTCGGCGCACTGTTCCACAAGCATAATAACAAGGGCTGGCACCTCATTGGCGTGGCATTTCCTCATGAGTTTACTGGCTAGTAGCTAGGTGGCGACTTGCACCCCACCTTCGTTGATGCTTTCTATGAAATACCCATGCTTTCCCTTTTCCAACTTATATTTAGCCTTCATTGTTTCTGTAAGGCCCACCTCGCTACTGGTTCTGGCGATGTTTCTGGGGTCGTTCCCTTTGATAGGCAAGTGGGTAATTCAGTGTACTAAATCAGCTGTGATAGGAATCAGATCTTCCAACCAGAGATACCCATCATGTACTAGACATAGTAACTGTCGGATAACAAAAGTGGTGATGGTCGCACGGTGATAGTGGGGTATCCACCTCAGGTTGAGTAAACCTGCTTTTTCCACACCTAGTAACCATTTCCGCAGTTATAACCTGTCTGTGGACAATTGGGGAACCTGTTGCTGTCCTCTAGATCCCAATCTTCAAACTTGATACTTGGTACTCGGCCCAGCAGAAAACCCTCAAAACTCATCTCTTCTGGAAGAAGCAGGGTTTGCAACTTCCAGGTCCTTTGGTATTTTGGTCGTCCCATTCCATGGAGAGACATATGGGGGTAACCAAGGTAGTTAGAACGTGACTTCTTCTTCCTCATCCTATGCTTCAATATGGGCGATCAAGGCTTGCAAATCTTCGTCATCCTCGGTGGTTTCGGTGGTGACAGCCTTACCCTTTTTGGCTGCTGACTTTTTGCTGAATCTTGGTGATAACCTGACTGTCCCCATCGTCTACTTGATTTTCTAGGGTCGTGGTGTGCGTGGGGACTTTGGAACCTTGGGGGTCAGAGCCACTTGATCTGGCTCTTCTTGAGTTGGATGCAGTTCTTCCACGAACCATGCTCGAGTTCTTGCCATGGTACTCATGGGGTGCCAGGTAGCCAAGTGTTTGCTAGTCTTCACCAGTTCCAATCTCGAATACCCCAATGCCGTCCCGAGGTTGTTAAAGGAACATGTAATTTTGAATGGATCCTTCCCTTCCACTTTTAGTTTAGTACCAGCGTCTAGGCGGCAGATCTTTTTGTATCTAACTGGGGAATCCCGTCTTAATGGCCCACCACCCGCTCCTCCCTGCCGTAACTCAAATTCCTTGTTAGGAATAGTGGTGTTAACGGTCACCTTTCCACATAGTAGTGCAAGCCTTCAGACGTAGCCATGATATTGCGGACCAACTAACTCTGTACAATACCTGTTTTTCGCGCCGACCTCTTGTAGACTTGTTTATAGTCCCGCGCCTTCTTTCAACTACTTGGGGTGTTGAGACTGTGCTCTCTCCAGATAGTTAGGTGGTCGCACCCCCGGTACGATTTCTCAGTTTTCCTGCTAGCCTAGGCTATGAGCACCTTTCGAGTACCTTTGTAGCCGCTATCTCTTCATGTGCTGTTGTGTGGGGGGTATCCTCCCGTAGGTGCGAGTGCAGCCATGATAGCAGGGTCGCGACTTGTTCTAATTCTGTAGGAGACCTGACCAGGCCTGATTCCCTTATGTATAGGTGCGCACGTCCTTCATAGGCATCGCTACCTTTGATCTTGCTGATTTCCTCTAGCGCGATTTCCTTTCTTAGCCGCGCCCATGGTTCCTTGATTTTGCGAGGCCTGTTGTTACCATACTTACTCTGAGCTCCCTCCTGTCTTATTTTTACCAATCTCATCTTCGCCTCCCTTCCGGTATAGGCCCATCGAACCTGTGGTATTGGTAACTTCCTAGTGGGTCGTTTTATTGGGCGGCCGCTGTGCATGCTTCCCCGTGTTCCCCTCTTGGCTTTGTCAAATTGTAGGTTGGGTATCTGCACAACATACACCTGCAGCCTACGCTAGCAATGGATGCTTACTCTGTCTGGCCTTCCAACCCGTATGCGCACCTACCTTCGACATCCGCGTTACTTTTGCTGAATCTTTAGGCATGTACTCCATTTGTGAGCAATTGTCGTGCGCCGTGCCTCCGCGGGGGCATCCTACGGCTTTTTTCTCAGATTCATCGTTTCGCATTGGTCGACTGGCTACTCCTCCTTCGTGGCATCCTCATCAACTAGTCGGTCCCTAACCATCCTATTACAGTTTAGTGTCATTACCTCATGCAATCGGTTCTACCATCGCTCAATCTCTTCATCTGAGTTTGAGGTTCAGGAACTGTCACGGTCCCATGAGATTCTTCTGTCTGCTATCGAGTTCACTTGGTCCTGATCCTGCGCTATGATCTGGTAGATATAGTCCAATTCATCGTCACTACCCTCGTCATGCACAGGTTCGGTATAATGCGCCCCTTCAGCTGGGTCCAGCGGAACCACGACGTAGAGAGATTTTTTCTTGAATATCATATTTCGTTTCTTTAGGATGTGTTGAAGCCGCGAAAATCAGGTCTACAACAAGGGGGATACCCACCCAGTCTGGACCTTGAAAGCAGCGCCTTTTCCGTTTGGGATGGTGGGTTCGACTGGGGATAATGGGACCAGTTTCCCAATTTGTGTGTGTGTTGATTGATATTTCTATTTTCTAAAGATTTCTAAGTAAAATGCTTTTAATATAAGTCTAATTCAAAACATGCAATTGTATTGTAATGTACAGAAATATTTAAGTCTAAAACTAACCCGGGATTCAACTTTTCACTTATGCGATCTAAAATAATTTCTAACAACAATTGGTAATAAAGATCATTCAATTGCTACAAGAAAAGAATTCAATAAAAATGAACTATTTCATATAAAAAGTTAGCCAAAACAATTGTTAGAAGCATATTGCATAATAATTCATTCATACATTAAGCATAAACATAATAGATAGCACCATACAAAAGTGCCAAATGATAACTCAAACATTCAAGCTTTCAAATATAAATAACTGAGCATAAAATATTACTTTGACACATAAGCAAAAATCAATAAGAGATAAAAGTACCGTTGATAACATGTTCTACTCATGGGCTTCAACAATATAGATTTATCTCTCCCTAATTCAATATCTACTAAGAGTAAAAAGTGCATTTAAGTAGCAGAGATTAAAAACAAATATCGATAAATCTCATTCCATTCATTCATCAAAATCTCCTCTGAGGGTGCAAAAGTGCATGTTCCGAGGAAACGTTTTTGAAAAATTTCAGGACCTCTCTCTAAATGCATGAGAGGGGTTACAATACTACTACCTAAATACTAAAAATAGTTTATTACAAAAATATAGGAGGAGGTTTAAATGACCATCCTCATCTAAGGAAAAAATAAATCAAAATTAAAACTAAAACTGAATCTGGAAATTAACTATCTATGTATCTGATCTCTGTGGTCGCAAGAATTCAGCATCGGCTTGACGAGCGTCGGTTGGCCGACCTCCGATTTTAGTTGCCCTGTGAAAACCGAATTGGCAAGTGCTGACACTATCTTCTCGGAAGAGTTCGTAAGGCATTTGAGAGTCCTGCATTGATTGTGCAGTTTAACCAAGTACTGCCAGTAAGTATCCCAGTTTAACATGGTTAACTTCTTGATGGACTCTGCCATTTCCTTAGCTTTCTGTCTCCAGCTTATTTGTAGTTGCTGTGCCTTTGGGAGGAATCCGGGAGCAGTGTTTGATATGAGATTTTCTCTATGAAGTTTTCCATTGACATAGTCAATGACGTTGTTTACCGTTGTAGCCGCTTCTTCTGCTGCCATGCATCGAGTGTTGAATGGATTTGCTAGGTTTCAGCCTAATCCGCTTACCGCCTAAGGGTGTATCCGATAAATACCATCGGTTTTGGAGTGTGGGTCCCGCTTTTACTCTTTAATGCTTTTCCCCATGATTTTCCGGCTTACATACGATTGAGCGCTTGGGGGCTTTTCCTTCTCGAGGGGTTTTTCCCGGTGATGCGTGAATTCGCGCATTAGAAACTGCCTCCTTTTCCTGATCCGGGCTTCCCTGTGCTAGTTTCGCCTCCTACGCAGTCTCGACGGGCCTTGGTCAGCGCGCTTTGCTCTTTTTTAATGGTTCTTCCCTTACCGAACAATTCATAGCGCACTCTGCCAAATTTCGGTTTTCCTTGGCGAACTTCGCCACGAACTGTTTTTTGTAGCTTACCTGCGGCTTTGGTAGAGGATACATAAGCCTCAAATCTTACGAAGTGAATGACCCAATGAGGTCTTGACCTCGAGACTTGAATTATCTGTCTGATATATCAGCACTGTCCAGTACCCACTTGACCATGTCTGTGTATGGAAGGATCTTAGGTCTGGCCGCTATCCGGTGCAGGAACAAACATGCAAGTTCAGTAATTGATGCTTCAGATGATCCGCATGAGTCTGCCGTTGCTTTAACCTCCATAAACCTGGGATTTTCTTCTTCGAGCAGACTGTACATGCCTTCCTAAGTGGTTATGCCGGCATCTCTGTTATAGGTGGTGTCTGTGTATAAGGGCGTCATCTCTTTGTCTTCTGCAACCAGAGATTTTCCCTTTTTTCCCATTACATTCTGCACACTGTTGTCTATATTACTCTACTTGCCGCTCCTACAAATTTACAAGCGAGGAAAGAATAATGGTAAAAGATAAGGTGACGGGAAAGCTCTTAATTCTGAAATCATATTAAATATATCACCCTACGTGAAATAACCTTTCGATCAGATGTAAATATTATCTCATAAATGACTATCAACTAACCACTAAATTGACATTAATGCCCATAACTCGGTATCGGATTACGAGAAAAAATTATTGAATGATGAGCCCTGCAGATCTGCGATAAAGCGATTTTGCGATTTGCTTCGCAATATCGCAAATCGCAATATCACTAATCCATTTGTTAACAATCATTTATTACCTTATGCATCCGCGAGATGCGATTTGCAAGATTCCTTATAGCATATCGCCGAATCGGGATATTTTACTTTAGGTGATATTTGCGGTGTATAAAATCTACGATGCATGATGGGTTTTCAAGGCACGCGATCTCGCATTGCATTTTCGCAATTTCGAATAGCTTGTCTATATGATGTTCTCGCTTTAGCTTTTGCGATGCGATATCTTATTGTTAAGAGAACGATTTTATTCGGAATTTATCATAAAACTTAAGTTTTTTGGGTTTTGCGGGTGTTCTCCTAAGCTTATGATAGCATGTTTTATTCAAAGGGAAAAATAAGTGCTAGTTTTTTATTTTTTAGAAGCTTCCCCATTTATTTAGCTTTATTACTAAAACTAAATAAAAAGGGGGGTTGTTGTTGGCCACAACAATTGGCGATTCACTAGGAAGAACTAGTTATCTCTGATTATCTTTTGAATTTTCTAAACTTCCAAAACAGAAAAGTTTTCTGGAAAATCAAACTTTATCATAGAAATATAAAGTGCATCATGCTTTCAGCCGTTAATGGTAGTTTGTTTCTTCTGTGTTCTCTGATTATTTACTTCCTAAAACTAGTCATCGTATTTACACCAGCCCCTACTTAGTTTATAAAGATAAAACAAAGGCTTCTCTGTAGATCGGTTTTAAGTATGCTCATTTGTCGTAGGTAGAGCCTCTGCTGCCAGTAGGCATTCATAGCCTCGACAGGGTTACCTGTTACCCAGCAATGATTCTGTATCCTACTTGGAGAAATATACAATTTTCAAAGATAAATCCAGATTCACACTTGTTTTCTTTTATTTCTTAAAGAACAATGTCTTGGTTTGGTAGCCAAATTATGACAATGCCATTCACTTGATTTATAACTTTGCTGAACAAGCTGGCTCGTGATGAGACCCCTTGTCTTTTGATTGCAACAATCTTGAGTCATTGCATTGTTTTGGTATGCAGTTTTGGCAATGTCAGCGAGTCATAATATCTATGATCATGAAAAGTTGGCTCGTGATGAGACCTCTTATTCTTAAAGTTTATAGTGTATCATTGGATTATTCCTTGAAACTCGTAATTCCCTAGGTGGGGAGGAAGTCATTGGTTCTTTAAGAATAGCTCTGGATGATAATTATAGAGTTTTTTGGAAAGAGCTTTCCTATAGAGAATCTTTGTTTTGTTATTGATGCTTTTTATTGACTCACATAAAACAAATTCCAACTGAAGGTTGTTTTTCGTCAAAATTCGTAAGACTGAAACTAGTATCCTTTCTAGGCTTATAGCATTTGACTATATCTTTCAATAATAATGATCGATTTTCCAAATTAGTTCTATTTATACAAGTGAAAAAACAAAATCTAAAAGAAACACTAATCGTTTTCATGAATTCCCAAAGTTCAACCATTTACAACTTGTTTTATTATCAAAATAAAGCTATAAATACTAATTTACAAAAAATAGAAGAGGTCATCCTCTATGGAAAGTATTTTTTGAGAATTTTCCCATTAACAGGTAAAGATTCTCTTTTCCCTGTTAAATCTTGCAAATGAAAATGGAAGGACCTATGATTTCTACAATTTGGAATGGGCCAAGCCACATTTGTTGGAATTTAGAATGTTTGCCTTTTTCTTTGTGAGCCTTGTGCCATTTCAAAACTAAATCTCCAATTTGAAAATCTTTCTTAGATACCATGCTTGAATCAAAGGAAGCCTTTACTAATGCTTGATGATGAGCATGTGTTATTTTAGCCTGTTATCGTTGCTCTTCTAGCTTAAGGATCTGAAATTGTCTTAGTTGTAAAGATGAAGTTGGTGTTTCGTTAATAAATTGAACTAAGGCCAAAGAAGGAATTGCTAGATGAGTTGAGAGAACTACTTCTTTCCCATAAACTAAATTAAAGGGAGAAGTGTTAATAGAAGCCTTTTGGGTTATTTGGTCTTCCCACAAAACATACATCAAAGATTTGTGCCAATTTCTATGATTCTGATTAATAGTTCGCTTAATGATTCTGATTAAGTTTTTATTCGTTGATTCGGCCAACCCATTCCCTTGTGGGTAATAATTGGCAGAGTATTTAAGCTTAAAAACTCTTTTAAGTGCAAATTCAGTATAGCATTGCCAGAAAGGTATGATGCATTATCAAACATTAAAGTAGAGGGTAAGCCAAACCTGGTGATTATGAACTGATCTATGAAATCAATGATGTGTTCAGCATTAGTTGTCTTGAGAGGAACTGCTTCTACCTGTTTAGTAAAATAATCTGTAGATGTAAGGATATACCTATGCTGTTTAGGATAGTTGTCTTTTGTCTCCCGGTAGTAGTTTGACAAATTTGACATTTCTTTACATAGCTATGCACATCTTTAAATAATGTAGGCCAATAGTATCCTACGCGTAAAATTTTATGTGCTGTAGCATCTCCTGCATAATGTCCACCTACTGGTCCATCATGGAGTTCCTGCAACACCTTTTTAGCTTCAGATTTCTCAAGAAATTGAAGGAGAATAGAATCATAATTCATCCTAAAGAGTACATCATTTACGAGTTGATATTGCTTAGCCTTCAATCTTAGAGCTATTTTCTTTGTATAATCCAGATTTGAAGGAGCATATCTGTTCTTTAGATAAAATATGATATTAGCATATCTTGATTTAATATCATTTAGGCTTACCTCATACATTTGTACCTCTTGATTTGGAGATGATATTTCAAAAATAAGCGATGCTCCAACCAACATCTTGCAAAAGCCTTGTCCTTTTACAATATTTGATGGCCTGATCTCGGCGTCGTATTCTTGTAGGGAAATGACCTAATTTGCTCTTTTTCTACCCACGTCTTTCTGTACTAAGAGATTTCTTACCGTTGGAAATGGTACTATGATCTTTGTATGGGTTCTAAGAAGAAAGGGTCTAAAATATTTGATCGCTTTGACAACAGCATAAGCCTGTTTCTCAACGTCAGAATAATTTAATTCAGCCCCTTGCAGATTTGAGCTAAAAAAGGAAATTGGAGCTTCTGCCTTGTCTTCATTGGCCTAAGTGAGTATCGCAGCATATGATTTATCAGATGTAAATGTATACAAAATAAAAGGATTGGAAAAATTTGGAGTCGCTAAAGATGGGGCATTAATAATCACTTGCTTGATCAGATTAAATGCTTCATATTTCTCTTGGCCCCATTTGAAGAGTGAATTATTCTTTATCATTGCTTGTAATGGTGACACAATCCTTGAGAAATCTGGAACAAATCTTTTAACAAAATTAATCTGGACAAGGAAGGATTGCATGGCTTTCTTTTTATGTGGTAAGGATATTTCGGAAATCTCCTTAATTCGATCGAGATAAATATGGATTCCAGATTTTGACACTATAAATCCAAGAAGTTTTCCTTCACTTAATGTAAAAAAAGACTTTTTTGGGTTAAGTGAAATCTCATACCTTTGGCAACGTTGGAAGATATGTTTTAAGTCTTTAACGTGATTACCATGTTTTTTAGAATATACTGTTATGTCATCCAAGTAAATCACCATTGATTTGTTTACTAATCCCTTAAATGCGATGTCCATGGCCCTTTGAAATGTGGCGCCAACGTTAATCAGACCAAACAACATCTTTTGATATGCGTAAGTACCCCGTTTGGTTCTGAACGTGGTTTTTAGCTGATCGCCAGGATGGACCAGACCTGATTGTAGCCGGAGAAACCATCTAAAAAGGACATTAAGTTTGATCTTGCAATGGCTTGCAATATTTGTTCCATAGGAGGCAGGGGAAAATTATCCTTCTGGCAAGCTTTGTTAAGATTTCGAAATTCAATACAAATTCTAATATCTCCATTTTTCTTTCTGACGGGAACCATATTGGAAACCCATCTAGAATGTCGAACGGGAAAAATAATTTTGGCTTTCAATAATTTATTGAGCTCTGATTTAATCTAACTTTCCAGATTAGGATGGATCTTCCTTAGCTTTTGTTGGACAGGTTTTTCATCAACTACCATTGGGATAGTATGCTAAATGATCAAAGTGTCATAAGTCTTAAGTTCATCATAGTTCCAGGCAAAGACACTTTTGTACTATTTCAGGAGACGAACATAGGCTAATTTTTCCTCTGGGGCTAGGCCAAGACCTAGGTTTATATTCTGTGGCTTGGTATCCATTCCTAGATTTACTAATTCATAGTTTAGAGTTGAACTCTGAAGTTTTGAATTGGTAGATCTCTTAAATCGATCTTTCAAATCATATAAGTCTTCCAACTTGACTACAGATTTTGGTATAGCATTATTAGTGCTTTCCTTTTGTAACTGTTTGTCATGTTGGTCTTCATCAATTATCTTATTAGTGTAAGATCCTTCCGATGTCAGGAAACTTACAATATGAGGATCATCGTTAAAAATTCTCTAGTTTGTAACATTATCAGGGATGGAGGGCCTAAAGATTATTTCGATTGAGAATCTGTCTGGGCTATAGTTTTCTGAGGGAATGAGCTTGGAGGCTACATTAGCCAGGAGGTCAGCACTAGCATTTTGGAGTCTGGGAATAGGTGAAATATTAAATGCTATAAAATGTTGAGTCAGATCTTGCACTAAAGATTGATAATGTTTCAAATGACCTGATAAACAATGTATAGTATTTCGTACCTATTTAATAACAATCTCAGAGTCTCTGAAGACTTGTAGATACTTGATATCTAATATGATTGCCTTGTACAGTCCTTGGACTAGAGATTCGTATTCTACAACGTTGTTTGTGCAATCGAACTCAAGTCTACATGTTAGCATAGTTTTGTTTCCCTCTGGACTAACTAATACACATCCTGCTCCTGCTCCATCGTTAGACTTGGAGCCATCAAAAAATAATTTCCAAAATAAATATTTATTTACAGGACTATCTATAAAATTAACACATTTAAAACTATCTATTTGAGAAAAGTTTTCTACTTGAGATAGAACAGAAATTTCTAAGTAAGGTGAAGTATGAGCATTGAATTTTCTAAGAAAGAGTCAACATAATAGTTGCCAATTATATTGTTGTTGTATGATACAGGTTCATTTTCTCCTTCCAATTCCGTCACTATGTATTTTTTGTGTCTTTCTCGCTCAACCTTTATCTGATTTGGTTTACCATTGTGAGAGAGCCACATATGTGACCAGTCGGCCGCAAAGTATCCATGAAGCTTTTCAGACCAATCCCTACTAAGAATTAAGACATAAAATTCGGGAATGTCTACAACTATAATATCAATGACTTGGCATACCTTTGGATTAGATGACAACCTTATGGTAACTTGATTTAGTTCACCGATTACTTCAACCTACAATCGGTCCAACTAAACTATGTTTACTGCAGATTTTTGAGGTTGGATGTTTAACTTTGTGCATATTTTTTACGCAAAATATTAGATGAAGCTCCTGAATCTACCGAACAATTATGTAAGTTTTTATTGAAAATTTCATAAGTAAGAAAGAATGGAGGAGTATGGGATTTTGGCCTACCTCCAATTAAAGCAATATCATTTGGATCAACTTTATTTTCCATATTCGTTGGAGGTCTTCCCATCTCATGAGAAGCTTGCAAGATTACAATGGCATTAAGAGGTGCAACTGGTATTCCATGTAACTCTTTCAAAAGTAGCTTTTGTTGATGTTTCAATTTGCTCAATTCATGAAAAGTAATATTAGCCCTAGTCTTCTTCATATCTTCAACGATATTATACTCCATCTCATCAGAAACGATTAGTGTTTTAGATGGAGTTGACGAATCAGATTATATTGGGCTTGTTTGAGTCGCTTTGGGTGATGATTTCTTACCTGTGACTTTATCTTTAGATGCTGAGCTTGCACTCTTCTGTTTAGGACTAGGTTGTGGAGGATCGAGTTGATTTCTGCTTCTGGTGCTAACTGGTAATGCCTCTTGACCCTCTTCATCTGGAAGGATGAAGTTCCACATTCCCTGTACTTCTACAACTTCATTTTCATCAGTAGGTTCCTCGTTAGAAACTTCCTCTTCTTCTTCTTCTGATTCTGCATTTTTTGTAGCATTAGGAAGCTTTGAATCAGTTGAAGGATTTTTCCTATAAGGGTTGTAGGGTTTTCTAGAAGAAGTCTTTGCTACTTGTTTCTTGATGTCAACCATTTCGTTAGACATGGTTTTTAAGAATTTCTGCAATCCTTCTAAATCAAATGGGTCTTTTGATTGTTTTTTCTTAGGATTATCTCTAAAAGTAACCTTCTTAGATTTTCTTTGATCGACAACGTTTTTCTTTTCTAAAGCTAAGATACGTTTCTCTACCACTATCACTTCCTTCATGTTTTCAACTAATGTTGCCTTGGTAGCCCTGTCAACAAAGATAGCTATGTTTGATGGTAAAGCAGATATGTACCATTCACTTCGAACTTCTTCGCTAGGCTTGGAAGCGGTCCGAATTTTATTCAAAAGCTTGTTGAAATGTGAGTTAAAATCTTTGATAGGTTCTCTTGATTCAGCCTTTAAATTTGATAGATCATTGATCAGTGTTGCTGTAGATCTATCATCACCGAACTTAGTCAAGAATTGCTCTTGGAACATGTCCCAACTAGTGATGGATCCTAATGGTAATGAAAAATACCAGGATCTGGCTGTTCCTTGTAAAGTGTAAGGGAAAATCCGGACAACAACATATTCATTAGTAACACCATTTAGATTTATTGATAACATGAAGTTGTTTATGTTTTCTTCTGCTAGCATGCTTGCTTCAGGATTAAACTTGGGCAGCCATTTTTAAAGATGGGCCGGTAATTGGCTCAAGGGCGCAGGCATTAAGACTGCCCCTGGGTTATTCCATGGGGTTTGGGCCATTGTTAAACTACTAACAGAGGAAAGCGCGAATGAAGTTCCTTATGGAAGGGATGAGGATATTAAAGTTCCAGTACTTTGATGGACAACAATTTGAAGTGGAGGGATGGATGGTTGAATTTGCAATGGAGAAGTTGGAATGGATGTTGATGATGAAAGGGTCTTACTATCAGACCCTTGAGGTGACTTTGTTGCTCTTTTCCTTTTTGGTAGAGGTAATTCAGTTGGTTCAATACCAAACTTTTCACTCTACAACCTGGTTAAAGGATGAGAAGGATTGTATTGCGAAGTCACACTACCTTGAGATATTTCAGACTTTTGAGGTGATATGGAGAATCCTTGAAGTTTATGAATCAGAGACTCAACTTCAGGAGGTTCAATAGTAGATTTGTCTAAAATGTTTGGTTTTGTGGCAGTGATTGTTGTTTTCTCAACTTCTATCTTAGGATTTAAAGATTCAAAATGTGATGGAGAATTCAAGGGAGATGTTGACGGCGATTTAATCTTAGAATGGTATTTAGATTTAGATTTACTAGCCATTCATAGTTCGGGGTCCTCCTTCTAGCACCAAATATGTTGAAGCCCCGAAAATCGGGTCTACAACAAGGGGGATACCCACCTAGTCTGGACCTTGAAAGCAACTCCTTTTCCATTTGGGATGGTGGGTCCGACTAGGGATAATGGGACCAGTTTCCCAATTTGTGTGTGTGTTGATTGATATTTCTGTTTTCTAAAAATTTCTAAATAAAATGCTTTTAATCTAAGTCTAATTTAAAACATGCAATTGTATTCTAATGAACATAAATATTTAAGTCTAAAACTAACCCGGGATTCAACTTTTCACTTATGCAATCTAAAATAATTTCTAACATCAATTGGTAATAAAGATCATTCAATTGCTACAAGAAATGAATTCGATAAAAATAAATTGTTTTGTATAAAAAGTTAGCCGAAACAATTGGGAGAAGCATATCGCATAATAAGTCATTCATACATTAAGCATAAACAGAATAGATATCACCCTACAAAAGTGCCAAATGATAATTCAAACATTCAAGCTTTCATATATAAATAACTGAGCATAAAATATTACTTTGACACATAAGCAGAAATCATTAAGAGATAAAAGTACCATTGATAACAAGTTCTACTCATGAGCTTCAGCAATATATATTTATCTCCTCCTAATTCAATATCTACTAAGAGTACAAAAGTGCATTTCAGTAGCAGACATTAAACACAGATATCGATAAATCTCGTTCCATTCATTCATCAAAACCTCCTATGAGGGTGCAAAAGTGCATGTTTTGAGGAAATGTTTTTGACAAATTTCAGGACCCCTCTCTAAATGCATGAGAGGGGTTAAAATATTACTACCTAAATACTAAAAATAGTTTATTACAAAAATATAGGAGGAGGTTTAAATGACCGTCCTCATCTAAGCAAAAATAAATGAAAATTAAAACTATAAAACTGAATCTGGAAATTAACTATCTATGTATCTGTTCTCTGTGGTCGCAAGCATTCAGCATCGACTTGAGGAGCGTCGGTTGGTTGACCTCCAATTTTAGTTGCCCTGCGAAAACAGAATCGACAAGTGTTGGTGCTATCTTCTCGGCAGAGTTCGTAAGGTTTTTGAGAGTCATGCATTGACTGTGCGGTTTAACCAAGTACTGCCAGTAAGTATCCTAGTTTAAATTGGTTAACTTCTTGATGGACTCTGCCCTTTACTCAGCTTTCTATCTCCAGCTTATCTGTAGTTGATGTGCCTTTGGGAGGAATCTGGGAGAAGTCTCTGATATGAGGTTTACTTTGTGAAGGTTTTCATTGACACAGTCAATGACGTTGTTTGCCATTGTAGCTGCTTCTTCTGCTGCCATGCGTCGAGCGCTGAATGGAATTGCTAGGTTTCAACCTAATTCGCTTACCACCTAAGGGTGCATCCGATAAATACCGTCGGTTTTAGAGTGTGGGTCCCGCCTTTAGTCTTTAGCACTTTTCCCTGTGATTTTCCAGCTTACATCTGACCAAGAACTTGGGGGCTTTTCCTTCTCGATGGGTTTTTCCCAGTGAAGCACTAATCGCACATCAGAAATTGCCTCCTTTTCCTGATCCGGGCTTCCCTGTGCTAGTTTCGCCTCCTACGTAGTCTCGACAGGTCTTGGACAGCATGCTTTTCTCTTTTTCAATGGTTCTTCCCTTACCGACCAATTCCTAGTGCACTTTGCCAAATTTCCGTTTTCCTTGGTGAACTTCGCCACGAACTGTTTTTTGTAGCTTGCCTACGGCTTTGGTAGAGGATACATAAGGCTCAAATCTTACGAAGTGAATGAACCAATGAGGTCTTGACCTTGAGACTTGAATTATCTATCTGATATATCAGCACTGTCCAATGCCCACTTGACCATGTCTGTGTATGGAAGGATCTTAGGTCTGGCCGCTATCCGGTGCAGGAACAAACATGCAAGTTCAGTAATTGATGCTTCAGATGATCCGCATGAGTCTGCCGTTGTTTTAACCTCCATAAACCTGGGATTTTCTTCTTCGAGCAGACTGTACATGCCTTCCTAAGTAGTTATGCCGGCATCTCTGTTACAGGTGGTGTCTGTGTATAAGGGCATCATCTCTTTGTCTTCTGCAACCAGAGCTTTTCCCTTTTTTCCCATTACGTTCTACACACTGCTGTCTATATTACTCTGCTTGCCACTCCTGCAAATTGACAAGCGAGGAAAGAATAATGGTAAAAGATAAGGTGATGGGAAAGCTCTTAATTCCAAAATCATATTAAATATATCACCCTACATGAAATAACCTTTCGATCAGATCTAAATCTTATCTCATAAATGACTATCAACTAACCATTAAATTGACATTAATGCCCATAAATCGGTATCTAATTACGAGAAAAACTTTATTGAACGATGAGCCCTGTAGATCTGCGATAAAGCAATTTTGCGATTTGCTTCACAATATCGCAAATCGAAATATCGCTAATCCGTTTGTTAACAATCATTTATTACCTTATGTGTCTGCGAGATGCGATTTGTGAGATTCCTTATAGCATATCGCCGGATCGAGATATTTTACCTTAGGTGATATTTGCGGTGTATAAAATCTGTGATGCGCGATGGGTTTTCAAGGCGCGCGATCTCACATCGCATTTTCGCAATTTCGAATAGCTTGTCTATATGATGTTCCTGCTTTACCTTTTGCGATGCAATATCTTATTGTTAAGAGAACGATTTTATTCGGAATTTATCATAAAACTTAAGTTTTGTGGGTTTTACGGATATTCTCCTAAGCTTATGATAACATGTTTTATTCAAAGGGAAAAATAAGTGCTAGTTTTTTATTTTTTAGAAGGGTCCCCATTTATTTAGCTTTATTACTCAAACTAAATAAAAAGGGGGGTTGTTGCTGGCCACAACATTTGGCGATTCACTAGGAAGAACTAGTTATCTCTGATTATCTTTTGAATTTTCTAAACTTCCAAAATAGAAAAGTTTTCTGGGAAATCAAAATTTATCTTATAAATATAAAGTGCATCATGCTTTCAGCCGTTAATGGTAGTTTGTTTCTTTTGTGTTAATGCTGATTATTTACTTCCTAAAGCTAGTCATCGTATTTACATCAGCCACTACTTAGTTTATAAATATAAAACAAAGGCTTCTCTGTAGATCAGTTTTAAGTATGCTCATTTGTGGTAGGTAGAGCCTCTGCTGCCAGCAGGCGTTCTTAGCCTCGACAGGGTTACCTGTTACCCAGCAATGATCCTGTATCCTACTTGGAGAAATATACAATTTTCAAAGATAAATCCAGATTCACACTTGTTTTCTTTTATTTCTTAAAGAACAATGTCTTGGTTTGGTAGCCAAATTATGACAATGCCATTCACTTGATTTATAACTTTACTGAACAAGCTGGCTCGTGATGAGACCCCTTGTCTTTTGATTGCAACAATCTTGAGTCATTTCCCTATTTTGGTATGCAGTTTTGGCAATGTCAGCGAGTCATAATATCTATGATCATGATAAATCGGCTCATGATGAGACCTCTTGTTCTTTAATTTTATAGTGTATCATTAGATTATTCCTTGAAACTCGTAATTCCCTAGGTGGGGAGGAAGTCATTGGTTCCTTAAGAATAGCTCTAGATGACAATTATAGAGTTTTTTGGAAAGAGCTTTTCTATAGAGAATCCTTGTTTTGTTATTGATGCTTTTTATTGACAGACATAAAACAAATTCCAACTGAAGGTTGTTTTTCATCAAAATTCGTAAGACTGAAACTAGTATCCTTTCCAGGCTTATAGCATTTGAATATATCTTTCAATAATAATGATCGATTTTCCAAATCAGTTCTATTTATACAAGTGAAAAAACAAAATCTAAAAGAAAGACTAATATTTTTCATGAATTCCCAAAGTTCAACCATTTACAACCTATTTTATTATCAAAATAAACCTATAAATACTAGTTTACAAAAAATAGAAGAGGTCATCCTCTATGGAAAGTATTTTTTGAGAATTTTCCCATTAACAGGTAAAGATTCTCTTTTCCCTGTTAAATATTGCAACATGAAAGTGGAAGGACCTATGATTTCTACAATTTGGAATGGGCTAAGCCACATTTGTTGGAATTTAGAATGTTTGCGTTTTTCTTCGTGAGCCTTGTCTCATTTCAAAACTAAATCTCCAATTTGAAAATCTTTCTTAGATACCATGCTTGAATCAAAGGAAGCCTTTACTAATGCTTGATGATGGGCGTGTGTTGTTTTAGCCTGTTCTCATTGCTCTTTTAGCTTAAGGATCTGCAATTGTCTTAATTGTAAAGATGAAGTTGGTGTTTCATCAATAAATTGAGCTAAGGCAAAAGAGGGAATTGCTAGATGAGTTGGGAGAACTACTTCTTTCCCATAAACTAAATTAAAGGGAGAAGTGCCAATAGAAACCTTTTGGGTTATTCAGTCTGCCCACAAAGCATACATCAAATATTTGTGCCAATTTCTATGATTCTGATCAATGGTTCACTTAATGATTCTGGTTAAGTTTTTATTTGTTGATTCGACCAACCCATTCCCTTATGGGTAATAATTGGCAGGGTATTTAAGCTTAAAACCTCTTTTAAGTGCAAATTCAGTCATAGCATTGCCATAAAAATATGATGCATAATCAAACATTAAAGCAAAGGGTAAACCAAACCTGGTGATTATGAACTAATTTATGAAATCAATGATGTGTTCAGCATTAGTTGTCTTGAGAGGAACTTCTCCTACCCATTTAGTAAAATAATCTGTAGTTGTAAGGATATACCTATGCTATTTAGAAGAGTGAGGAACAATCTCACCTATTATATCCAATGCCCACTGATCAAAAGGTTGATCAATATTGACTAGTTGCAAAGGCAATGAAGGTTTCTTTTGTCTCCCAGCAGCAGTTTGACAAATTTGACATTTCCTTACATAGCTATGCACATATTTAAATAATGTAGGCCAATAGTATCCTGTACGTAAAATTTTATGTGCTGTAGCATCTCCTACTTAATGTCCACCTGCTGGTCCATCATGGAGTTCCTGCAACACATTTTTAGCTTCAGATTTCTCAAGACATCGAAGGAGAATAGAATAATAATTCATCCTAAAGAGTACATAATTTACGAGTTGATATTGCTTAGCCTTCAATCTTAGAGCTGTTTCCTTTGTATAATCGAGATTTGAAGGAGCATATCCGTTCTTTAGATAAAATATGATATCAACATATCTCGATTCAATATTGTTTAGGCTTACCTCATACATTTGTACCTCTTGATTTGGATATGATATTTCAAAAATAAGCGATGCTCCAGCCAACATCTTGCAAAAGCCTTGTCCTTTTATAATATTTTCTAACCTGATCTCGGCGTCATATTCTTGTAGGGCAGTAACCCAATTTGCTCTTTTTCTACCCACGTCTTTCTGTACTAAGAGATTTCTTACCACTGGAAATGGTACTATGATCTTTGTATGGGTTTTAAGAAGAAAGGGTCTAAAATATTTGATCGCTTTGAAAACAGCATAAGCTTGTTTCTCAACGTCAGAATAATTTAATTCATCCCCTTGCAGATTTGAGCTAAAAAAGGCAATTGGAGCTTCTGCCTTGTCTTTATTGGCCTAAGTGAGTATTGCAGCAAATGATTTATCAGATGTAAATGTATACAAAATAAAAGGACCGGAAAAATTTGGAGTCGCTAAAGATGGGGCATTAATAATCGCTTGCTTGATCAGATTAAATGCTTCATATTCCTCTTGGCCCCATTTGAAGAGTGAATTCTTCTTTATCATTGCTTGTAATGGTGACACAATCTTTGAGAAATATGGAAGAAATCTTTTAACAAAATTAATCTGGACAAGGAAGGATTGCATGGCTTTCTTATTATGTGGTAAGGATATTTCGGAAATCTCCTTAATTCTATCGAGATCAATATGGATTCCAAATTTTGACACTATAAATCCAAGAAGTTTTCCTTCACTTAATGAAAAAAAGGATTTTTTGGGTTAAGTGAAATCCCATACCTTTGGCAACGTTGGAAGATCTATTTTAAGTCTCTAAGGTGATTACCACGTTTTTCAGAATATACTGTTATGTCATCCAAGTAAATCACCACTGATTTGTTTACTAATTCCTTAAATGTGATGTCCATGGCCCTTTGAAATGTGGTGACAATGTTAATCAGAACAAACGACTTCTTTTGATATGTGTAAGTACCCCATTTGGTTCTAAATGTGGTTTTTAGCTGATCACCAGGATGGACCAGAACCTGATTGTAGCCAGAGAAACCATCTAAAAAGGACATTAATTTTGATCCTGCAATGGCTTGCAATATTTGTTCCATAGGAGGCATGGGAAAATTATCCTTTTGGCAAGCTTTGTTAAGATTTCGAAAGTCAATACAAATTCTAATATCTCTGTTTTTCTTTTTGACGGGAACCATATTGGAAACCCATCTAGAATGTCGAACGGGAAAAATAATTTTGGCTTTCAATAATTTATTGAGCTCTGATTTAATCTGACTTTCCAAATTAGGATGGATCTTCCTTAGCTTTTACTAGACATGTTTTTCATCAGCTATCATTGGGATAGTATGCTGAATGATTGAAGTGTCATAAGTCTTAAGTTCATTGTAGTTCCAGGCAAAGACACTTTTGTACTATTTGAGGAGACGAACATAGGCTAATTTTTCCTTTGGGGCTAGGCCAAGACCTAGGTTGATATTCTGTGGCTGGGTATCTGTTCCTAGATTTACTAATTCATAGTTTAGAGTTTAACTCTGAAGTTTTGAATTGGTAGATCTCTTAAATCGGTCTTTCAAATCATATAAGTCTTCCAACTTGACTACAGATTTTGGTATAGCATTATTAGTGCTTACTTTTTGTAACTGTTTTTCATGTTGGTCTTCATAAATTATCTTATTAGTGTAAGATCCTTCCGATGTCAGGAAACTTACAATAGCAGGATCATCGTTAAAAATTCTCCAGTTTGTAACATTATCAGGGATGGAGGGCCTAAAGATCAATTCGATTTAGAATCTGTCTAGGCTATAGTCTTCTAAGGGAATGGGCTTGGAGGCTACATTAGCCAGGAGGTTAGTACTAGCATTTTGGAGTCTGGGAATAGGTGAAATATTAAATGCTATAGAATGTTCAGTCAGATCTTGCACTAAAGATTGATAATGTTTCAAATGACCTGATAGACAATGTATAGTATTTCTTACCTATTGAATAACAATCTCAGAGTCTCCGAAGACTTGTAGATACTTGATATCTAATCTGATTGCCTTGTATAGTCCTTGGACTAGAGCTTCGTATTTTGCAGTGTTTTTTGTGCAATCGAACTCAAGTATACATGTTAGCATAGTTTTGTTTCCCTCTGGATTAACTAATACACATCCTACTCCTACTCCATCATTAGACTTGGAGCCATCAAAAAATAATTTCCAAAATAAAGATTTATTTACAGGACTATCTATAAAATTAGCACATTTAGAACTATCTATTTGAGAAATTTTTTCTACTTGAGATAGAACAGAATGTTCTAAGTGAGGCGAAGTATGAGCATTGAAATTTCCTAAGAAAGAGTCAACATAATAGTTGCCAATTATATTGTTGTTGTATGCTACAGGTTCATTTTCTCCTTCCAATTTCGTCACTATGTATTTTTGGTGTCTTTCTCGCTCAACCTTTATCTGATTTGGTTTACCATTGTAAGGGAGCCACATATGTGACTAGTTGGCCGCAAAGTATCCATGAAGATTTTCAGACCAATCCCTACTAAGAATTAAGCCATAAAATTCAGGAATGTCTACAACTATAATATCAATGACTTGACATACCTTTGGATTAGATGATATCCTTATGGTAACTTGATTTAGTTCACTGATTACTTCAACTTGCGATCGGTCCAACTGAACTATGCATACTGCAGATTTTTGCGGTTGGCCTTTTAAATTTGCGCATATTGTTTTAGGCAAAATATTAGATGAAGCTCCTGAATCTACCAAACAATTATGCAATTTTTTATTGAAAATTTCATAAGTAAGAAGGAATGGAGGAGTATGGGATTTTGACCTACCTCCAATTAAAGCAATATCATTCGGATCAACTTTATTTGCCATATTAGTTGGAGGTCTTCCCATCTCATGAGAAGCTTGCGAGATTATAGCGGCAGGAAGAGGTGAAACTGGTATTGCATGTAACTCTTTCAAAAGTAGCTTCTGTTGATGTTTCAATTTTCTCAATTCATGAAAAGTAATGTTAGCCCTAGTCTTCATCATATCTTCAACGATATTATACTCCATCTCATCAGAAACGATTAGTGTTTTAGATGGAGTTGAAGAATGAGATTGGACTGGGCTTGTTTGAGTCGCTTTGGGTGATGATTTCTTATTTGCGATTTTATCTTTATATGCCGAGCTTACACTCTTCTGTTTAGGACTAGGTTGTGGAGGATCGAGTTGATTTTTTCTTCTAGTTCTAACTGGTAATGCCTCTTGATCCTCTTCGTCTGGAAGGATGAAGTCCCACATTCCCTGTACTTCTACAACTTCATTTTCATCAGTAGGTTCCTCGTTAGAAACTTCCTCTTCTTCTTCTTCTGATTCTGCATTTGTTATAACATTGGGTGGCTTTGAATCAGTTGAAGGATTTTTCCTATAAGGGTTGTAGGGTTTTTTAGAAGAAGTCTCTGCTACTTGTTTCTTGATGTCAACCATTTTGTTAGACATGGTTTTTAAGACTTTTTGCAATCCTTCTAAATCAAATGGGTCTTTTGATTGTTTTTTCTTAGGATCATCTCTAAAAGTAACCTTCTTAGATTTTATATCATCGACAACGTTTTTCTTTTCTAAAGCTAATATATGTTTCTCTACCACTATCGCTTCCTTCATGTTTTCAGCTAATGTTGCCTTGGCAGCCCTGTCAACAAACATAGCTATGTTTGATGGTAGAGCAGATATGTACCATTTACTTCTAACTTCTTCACTAGGCTTGGAAGTGGTTGGAATTTTATTCAAAATCTTGTTGAAACGTGAGTTAAAATCTTTGATAGGTTCTCTTGATTCAACCTTTAGATTTGATAGATCATTGATCAGTGTTGCTGTAGATCTGTCATCGTCAAACTTAGTCAAGAATTGCTCTTGGAACATGTCCCAACTAGTGATGGATCTTGATGGTAATGAAAAATACCAGGATTCAGTTGTTCCTTGTAAAGTGTAAGGGAAAATCCATAGAACAACGTCTTCATCAGTAACACCATTTAGATTTATTGATAACATAAAGTTGTTTATGTGTTCTTTTGCTAGCATGCCTACTTCAGGATTAAACTTGGGCAGCCATTTTCCAGGATGGGCCGATAATTGGCTCAAGGGCGCAGGCATTAAGATTGCCCCTGGGTTATTCCATGGGGTTTGGACCATCGTTGAACTACTAACAGAGTAAAGCACGAACGAAGTTCCTTGTGGAAGGGATGAGGATATTAAAGTTCCATTACTCTGATGGAAAAAAATTTGAAGTGGAGGGGTGGATGGTTGACTTTGCAAAGGAGAAGTTGGAATGGATGTTGATGATGAAAGAGTCTCACTATCAGACCCTTGAGGTGACTTCCTTGCTCTTTTCCTTTTTGTTAGAGGTAATTCAGTTGGTTCAATACCAAACTTTTCACTCTGCAACTTGGTTAAAAGATGAGAAGGATTGTATTGTGAAGTCACACTACCTTGAGATATTTCATACTTTTGAGGTGATATGGAGAATCCTTGAAGTTTATGAATCAGAGAGTCAACTTCAAGACGTTCAATAGTAGATTTGTCTGAAATGTTTAGTTTTGTGGCAGTGGTTGTTGTTCTCTCAACTTCTCTCTTAGGATTTAAAGATTCATAATGTGATGGAGAAGTCAGGGGAGATGTTGAGGGCGATTTACTCTCAGAATGGTATTTAGATTTAGATTTACTAGCCATTCATAGTTTGGGGCCCTCCTTCTAGCGCAAAATATGTTGAAGCCCCGAAAATTGGGTCTACAACAAGGGGGATACCTACCTGGCCTGGAACTTGAAAGCAGCTCCTTTCCCATTTGGGATAGTGGGTCCGACTGGGGATAATGGGACCTATTTCCCAATTTGTGTGTGTGTTGATTGATATTTCTGTTTTCTAAATATTTCTAAGTAAAATGCTTTTAATCTAAGTCTAATTTAAAACATGCAATTGTATTCTAATGAACAGAAATATTTAAGTCTAAAACTAACCTGGGATTCAACTTTTCACTTATGCGATCTAAAAGAATTTCTAACAGCAATTGGTAATAAAGATCATTCAATTGCTACAAGAAAAGAATTCGATAAAAATGAATTGTTTCATATAAAATGTTAGCAGAAACAATTGTGAGAAGCATATCACATAATAAGTCATTCATACATTAAGCATAAACATAATAGATATCACTGTACAAAAGTGCCAAATGATAACTCAAACATTCAAGCTTTCATATATAAATAACTGAGCATAAAATATTACTTTGACACATAAGCAGAAATCATTAAGAGATAAAAGTACCATTGATAACAAGTTCTACTCATGAGCTTCAACAATATAGATTTATCTCTTCCTAATTCAATATCTATTAAGAGTACAAAAGTGCATGTTAGTAGCAGACATTAAACACAGATATCGATAAATATCGTTCCATTCATTCATCAAAACCACTTCTGAGGGTGCAAAAGTGCATGTTCTGAGGAAAAATTTTGACAAGTTTCAAGACCCCTCTATAAATGCTTGAGAGGGGTTAAAATACTACTACCTAAATGCTAAAAATAGTTTATTACAAAAATATAGGAGGAGGTTTAAATGACCGTCCTCATCTAAGGCAAAAATAAATCAAAATTAAAACTAAAACTGAACCTGGAAATTAACTATCTATGTATCTGTTCTCTGTGGTCACAAGCATTCAGCATCAGCTTGAGGAGCATCAGTTGGCCGACCTCTGATTTTAGTTGCCCTACGAAAACAGTATCGGCAAGTGCTGGCGCTATCTTCTTGGCAGAGTTCATAAGGCATTTGAGAGTCATCCATTGACTATGCGGTTTAGCCAAGTACTGCTAGTAAGTATCCTAGTTTAACCTCGTTAACTTCTTGATGGACTTTGCCCTTTCCTCAGCTTTTTGTCTCCAACTTATTTGCAGTTGTTGTGCCTTTGGGAGGAATCTGAGAGCAGTCTCTGATATGAGGTTTGCTCTGTGAAGGTTTTCATTGACATAGTCAATGACGTTGTTTGCCGCTGTAGCTGCTTCTTCCGCTGCCATGTGTCAAGCGCTGAATGAAATTGTTAGGTTTCAACCTAATCCACTTATCGCCTAAGGGTGCATCCGATAAATACCATCAATTTTGGAGTTTGGGTCCCGCATTTAGTCTTTAACACTTTTCCCTGCAATTTTTTGGCGTACATATGACCGAGCGCTTGGGGGATTTTCCTTCTCGAGGGGTTTTGCCTGGCAATGCGCGATTACATCAGAGACTGCCTCCTTTTCCTGATCCAGGCTTCCTTGTGCTAGTTTCGCCTCGTGCACAATCTCGACAGGCCTTGGTCAGTGCGCTTTGCTCTTTTTCAATGGTTTTTCCCTTACCGACCAGTTCTTAGTGCACCCCACCAGATTTTTGTTTTCATTGGAGAACATTGCCACGAACTGTTTATTGTAGCTTGCCTGCGGCTTTGGTAGAGGATACATAAGCCTAAAATCTTACAAAGTTAATGACCCAATGATGTCTTGACCTCGGGACTTAAATTATCTGTCTAATATATCAACACTGTCCAATACCCACTTGACCATGTCTGTGTATGGAAGGATCTTAGATCTGGCTGCTATCCGATGCAAGAACGAACATGCAAGTTCAGTAATTGATGCTTCAGATGACTTGCATGAGTCTGTCGTTGCTTTAACCTCCATAACCCTAGGATTTTCTTCTTCGTGCAGACTGTACATGCCTTCCCAAGTGGTTATGTCGACATCTCTATTAGAGGTCGTGTCTGTGTATAAGGGCGTCATCTCTTTGTCTTCTGCAACCGGAGCTTTTCCCTTTTTTCCCATTACGTTTTGCACACTGCTGCGTATATTACTTTGCTTGCCACTCCTGCAAATTTACAAGTGAGGAAAGAATAATGGTAAAAGATAAGGTGACGGGAAAGCTCTTAATGCCGAAATCATATTAAATATATCACCCTACGTGAAATAACCTTTCGATCAGATCTAAATCTTATCTCATAAATGACTATCAACTAACCACTAAATTGACATTAATGCTCATAACTCGGTGTCGGATTACGAGAAAAACTTTATTGAACGATGAGCCCCGTAAATCTGCGATAAAGCGATTTTGCGATTTGCTTCACAATATCACAGATCGAAATATTGCTAATCCGTTTGTTAGCAATCATTTATTACCTTATGCGTTCGCGAGATGCGATTTGCGAGATTCCTTATAGCATATCGCCGGATCGGGATATTTAACCTTAGGTGATATTTGCAGTGTATAAAATCTGTGATGTGCGATGGGTTTTCAGGGTGCGCGATCTTGCATCGCATTTTCACAATTTCGAATAGCTTGTCTATATGATGTTCCCGCTTTACCTTTTGCGATGCGATGTCTTATTGTTAAGAGAATGATTTTATTCAGAATCTATCATAAAACTTAAGTTTTTTGGGTTTTGTGGGTGTTCTCCTAAGTTTATGATAACATGTTTTATTCAAAGGGAAACGTAAGTGCTAGTTTTTTATTTTTTAGAAGGGTCTCCATTTATTTAGCTTTATTACTAAAACTAAATAAAAAGGGGGGTTGCTGCTAGCCACAACAGGTTGATGACTCCATTCATATCCGTTGCCCAGTCTATCCCTAAGAATGCAGGATATGGGTTACTGTCATCCACAATTTCTATGACCTCGAAATCGGTTTGTGTGCTTACACCGTCGATGTCTACTATAAATCCTCCAGTCTTCCCATACGCAAGATATTCTTTTGGTTCGCCATCTGCAGTTAGATAGGAGACCATTGTAGTGCAGGCTTGCCTATGCACTTCTAAGTCTGTTTAGGTAGGACATTCGCATCTAACCCCAAGTCCAGAACAACCTGATCCATCTCATAATCCCCAATCTGGTCAGTCAATCACATTTCCCACCCAGTTCACAACGCATGCTTGCCCAACTTTTGGACCATTTGAGGTTCATCCGATCTTGCGCACCTAGTTATCAACTCTTGCAATCCCTTCACCGTTTTGGTATCCCGTAGTAGCTTCATGCATGTCTCTAAGAAGGTAGTTAGCATAGAAGTATCCCTCTCTGACTCTGTTTTATCCTTGCTACCTGAGGTAGAAGCCTCCGCGAAGTTCTTCTTGGCTTCCATTAATGTTTCCTTTGTGCGCTCCAAATAAAATTCTGGTTGTTTGTCGGGGCCATACGGACCCATGCATCCTCCTCTGGTTGCTTCCCCTTATCTTCTCCTATCCTTGCACCACTTATGAGCATCATATTCACGTTAGGATCTTCCTTGCGCTGCTCAGCCTTCATCATTTGGAAATTCTGAGTGGGCGTAGCCATAAGCACCCCTTTTACCCGCATCTGAGCAATTAGCGTGGGGAAATCAACTGCTTCGTGGTCAAACTGGTAACAGTACGGGCAACAGGCTCTGGTAGATTTTGTGCAATCACGTGCGTAGTGCCCCTGTCCTCCACAATTATAGAAAATTAATTGTCCTCATCCGCGTCTGGGTCCCATTCCCTTTCGCTCCCATCCACGTCCTTGAAATCTGCCTCGTGCTATTGTTGTGGTGGGATCGTACCCACGTGCCTCCATCTGCATCCTGTCAGCAGGTGTTCGATCCATCAACAACTCATAACTTTAGTAGTTTCTTTCATTGTGGCCAATTGTCCTACAAAAGGTACAAAATAATTGTTGGGGGGGTTGTCTCAGGTTCTATAATAGATGACAGTTGTTCATGGCATGCTTTCCTCCCACCTGACAGATTGCACACCAGAGTATAGGCACCGTGCTTGGCCCTGCTTGTACCTCTGGTCGCAATGGTATTGGTCCCCCCACCGTCACATAGTTCGCAAAGACTAGACAATGATCCTTATCATGGCCCGGGCCCTTATATTTGATACCACACCTATTCGTGCACTTCTGACTGAGGCACCTATCCTTGTTTCAACTTCGCATCTCCAAACATAGGTTTTGTATTTGCGCATGGATTTGCTGAACTCCCAACCCTGGATCCTATATTGGGGTTTCGTGCAATCTCATTGCGGTCTCTAATGATTGGCTTGGGTTGAGATCTTTTGTGTGATAGCACCGTCCTCAGATGTGGTGTCAAAGACGCCACAAACCACACGCAGTGCTTCACATCCATCAATGTCATGTTAGGATTGTGCTTTCCAATCTCTGATCCAGGTCCCATGGGGTTTCGCCAGGTAACATTGCGATCTCCTTGAACCCAATGACCGACTATGTCTTTGATTTTGGCTGACCAAATTCCTTATTCAATGCATCCTGTATCGCTGTTATTCCCGCATTCAGATGATCACTTGAGTACTTTATATACCACGTCAACGCATGGTCCTGTAGCGTGCTAACCAGAGTAGCCTTTTTGATGTTATCATCCGTTATGCCTTGTGCTTCCCATACCGCCCTTACCACAAACCAGAATTGACTTGGTTCCTCATTTCCTACACCCTTAAATACCAGCAACTTGACTGCACTCGCCATCCCAACCTTCGGTGGTGGTGGAGGTGGAGTCGGTGAGGATGGATTTGATGTAGGTGAAATAGGTGATGCATGGATAGTGGTGGTATCAAATGCATCACCCAATCATCTGAACTGCGCTTCTTAGAGAGAACCCTGCGAGTTCTTCCTCACTTTCTCTCGAAATGGAAATCAGAGGGTTGTTCTCTAATCCTTCGGTTCCTCGGTAACCTCTTCTGCTCCACGTTACACCAGACATCAATAAACATGCATAATATATTTTTCACACAACAACATCTTAATCCAAGTATTCACCGATTTGATAACTTACCCCACGGTCCTTGGAGAAAGCGCCTTTCTGCTTCACTATAACTCACAGTTGTGTCTATCACAAACTCAGTGATAAACCCTCCTATGACCTGATCCAACTAGTGATCTACTATGCGTGCAATTTTGTCTTCAGATGCTTTTAGCCTACGCACCAATTCTGGAGTCCACACAATAGGTTGATCTAGTTTGCACCTTCCCATGCTGTCAGCCAACCTCGTGATCCACTCATACAACTCTGTCGAGAATGACGCGAAGATGATCTCATGGATTTTTTTGTATATGTAACGATCCAACCACTGTTCTTCTGATATCCGTGGATTTCTGTTTTCTTGAACCACGAATTCATGAAGCTTCTGATCTAGCCAATCTTCAAGTTCTTTCTTCATAGGGTTCCAACGTCCTGACATCAAACATCCCTTAGGTAGATCCTAGTCCCGGCAATGGAACCATTTGTTGGCTTATTGGGCCTTGATGCAAGTTCGGAAAATTTATTAGCCAAAGACATCCTGCAGCTACTGCCCTTTCGGCAATAGCCCGCGGAGCGCGGACTGAGGTCTCACCCGAGGTAGCAGGGGAGGGTGCTGGAACTAGGTTTTCGCACCCTTGGGATGTCTAGATGTGGTCTGGAGAGTTTGCGAACCATTCTGGAGCTTCGTGCTACTCTTATTCCGCGTAGATCCGAAAAAAGATAAATCCTTAATATTTACTATTACTGAGTTGGTTACAGATCAGATCTACTCTTTACAGTCTTTAAGCAAACATTTAATAGAGATAACTAGTGCGCACACCCAGAAAAGTTATAGATTTTCATAAACTCAAGATAGAAGCATAAGCATACAGATCAAGGAGATATATCAACCATAAATTCACCGCAGTATCTCAGATTCAACACAGTAATTTAGAACCAACTTTTATTTATCAACTCTTTCACCAATACATCTAGAACTGCCCTGCGCACTTAGCTATAGGAGTCCGCGCACACAGCTGCGGACTCTACCAGGCCTCTGTGCACACAACGGTAGAGCCTCTACCTACCCAAAAACACCCTTGACTCGAACTTACAGATGCAGAAACTACTTCTTCTCACGACCATAATACCCAGATCCAAGACAAAGAATTCTCTCCAAAAACGGACCTCTATCCATAGAGCCTTGCTCTATTTATACATTCCCATGGTCCGCGGACCATGGGCAGGCCGGCTTACCTCCTATTATTTTACATTATTTTTGGGCGAACAACCCTTTGATTTGACTCATTTATAATTCGATCTCCGCAGAGTCCTTACCATACCTTTCCCAAAATTACGGGCTTTCAGCTCCAAAACTGTTACGTGGGCCCTCATCAACCCAATGGAGGCCCTGCATCAATTTGAACAATAGCAGCAGATCATACTAGGGGCTATCCAGACTGGGTTGTAGGAGTGGTAGACTTGTGCGTTGCAGGCTGGTATGGTGTCTACCAGCTTGGCCATCGGCACTTCAGAAGTTGCCAATATGTTGCGTAAGAAGGCTTCCAGTGTGATAGTGTTGTCTGATGGAGCACTAACCATGGATAATGAGGCTGATAGGCCCACTGTCAGTGCCTTGAAGGGAGTTAGGTTGAACCTGGCAGCGCTTCCATGCAAAGCACTCCACCTCTTGCAGGATGGAGTAATTGCAAAAATGAGGGCTTGAGAGCACCACGCCCTCCAGGTGATCAGTGAACAATGGATCAACAATGAACAGATGGCCCTACAAAGAAATGATGCCATCTTCACTGAGACCTAGGCGACCATCTAGAGCAAGAAGATCATGCAATTCATTGAGGAAGCATGCAGAATGGTTCCAAAGTTGGCCATTCAGGAGGAAGAGCTAGTCGAAGTCCGCCCAGCCCTCCACACCACGAGAAGTAAAGGAATAGTGGGCGATTATTGTCACAGAGGCAATCACGGTAATGGAAAGTGTAGTAGCAGACTGCACGTAGTTGTTTGAGAAATCATTTTAGGTCCTGACAAGCTTGCAGAAGGACCCAAATGTACAGAGGGTAGAGACGGAAGTGTGCGAGCTACAACAACGCTACAATGAAGTTAAGGGCATAGCACGAACCGTCGCACTGACACAGAGGCTAGCCAAGTTGCAAGAGGCCAAGCAGCTGAAGGAACGTGTGGACGCAGCGCTACACAAGGAAGCAATGTTGCAGGTGCGACTAAATCCCTGGCTGGAGGAAGCTTATGCAGTCACAAGAAATATTAAAGGCAAGCTTGCGACTCTACAAGCGATGCAACAAAAGCTTCAAGCTGACAGCGCAATAGCATTGACTGAGAAGATAGTGAAAGATACGAAGCAAACGGCAGCTCAGTGCACGACCAAGGTAGCGGTCATATGGGTTGAGCTAGATGGGATTTGTGCAAAGATCTCCATGCCTATCGAGTGACTCGAGGGCGAGTCACGATGCTTATGTTGGGGGCCTGTTGGGAGCGGGATTCCCCAAGGGCATTTTTGGGGCTAAAATCCCATGTTTGAGTTAAATTTTGTAATAAAATAGTAAAGTCTCCGCATTTTATGGTCACGAAGCATGAAGATGTTATGTGTCATAAAGGGTAGTCCGCCCTTAGTTTTGTAAAGTAAAGTTGGCTGTAGGAGATCTACCCATGGTCCACAGACTATGGGATTATATAAAAATAGTTAAGCTCTAAGTAGTTGTTATGAAACCAGGTCACAAAAAGATAGAAAAGATAGTTGAGTGCCTTAGAATTTAACCTCTTTGAAGGGGCAACCTCCTTTACACTAGACAAATGAACAATTCTTGGATGATACAAATGATAAGACCTCCTTTGTATATATAGGAGTCTAAGGGGTCATAATATAATCAAAGCTGACATAACAGTAATAATGTAAGGGCACAATAATAACAATAATGGGCTTCTATGGGGCACAATAATAACAATATGGGGACTAGATGGGCACAATAATATAATAAGGGGGTTGTACTAATAACAATAAGGGGTTACACTAGTAGTATAGGGGCCTAACATGCCCCTCTCCCTCAAAAAGTGTTGTCCTCAATGCTTGAGTAGTTCTTGATGCTTCTGTATAAAATTCTTGTCCTCCCATGTGGAATATTTAGTGGGTAAGTTCTTCCACTTGATGAGATACTCTGAAATTGATCAATTTCATAGTTGTCGGGTTCTTGTTTCTGTGACTACTCCAAGTTCCAATATGATTTTTCCTTCCTTTTCAAGTTCTGGCAATATTGTTTGAATTAGGATCTTCTGCAACTTTTGAATGAGTGGCCATACTTCTTCATCCTTCTTCCATTCATCCCTTGCTTTGTTTATCCAATCTGCTTGGATAATAGAAATAGCACAAAATAATGCTTCCACATCCTCATCCTTTCTTGAGAGTGCATCTGCAACATAAAATTTCTTCCCTTTTCTATAGATGATGTCAAAGTCATAACCCAACATATTTGTGACCCATTTTTTATGTTCTTCTAATGATAATATTTGTTCTAAAATGTATTTAAGACTATCATGATCCATTTTTATCTTGAAGTGTCTTCCCATTGGGTAAGGTCGCAATTTCTTAAGTGCATGTAGTATTGCCAACATTTCCTTCTCATACATAGCTTGCTTGAGATGTAACCGTAAAAATACCCAATCACCTACATCAAAACAATTTTCACTGCGATGTTGATCTACCTGTTTTTTCATTCGATTCTTCACCAAAGTGGCGTTGTCCTTTAAAATTTGGAGAACTTGTTGTTGATGCTCAATGTGATCTTTCATTACTTGAACCTTTTTCTTCTTGATATTTCCTTCTATCGTGAGAGTTTGAGGAGTGGTAATTTCTTCCAATGCTTTACAAGATATGGTCGGATTCATTTCTTGATGCTCGATGTGACCTTTCACTTCTTGAAAAATTTTCTTCTTGATATGTCCTTCTATCTTGATAGCTTGAGGAGTAGTAATTCTGGCCAATGCATTACAAGATATGGTTGGATTCACTTCTTCTTTCTTGATGTGATCTTTCACTTCTTGAACCTTTTTCTTCTTGATATGTCCTTCTATCTTGAGAGTTTGAGTGGTAATTCTTTTCAATGATTTACAAGATATGGTCAGATTCATTTCTTCTTTCTTTGGGGTTGGGTCCTGGCGTATATCCTCTTCTTTTGATGTTTCTTGATCCTTTTCTTCCTCCTCTTCATACTCTATGTAAAAGAATTTCTTCTCAGCACACTTATGACTTTTAGTGCATTTTCTATCACAATTGTAACAAAACCCTTTTTCTCTTTTTTCTTCCAATTGTTGTGGTGTAAGCCTTGTAGGTTGTGGGAGGTTAGGAGAAGAAAAACTTCCATAATTATAGTCATGAGTGGTGGGATTCCTTGTTTTCATAATTTCGCTTTCAATTTTTCTTGCCAACTCGAATGCCTCCTCCAATGAATCAGGTTCCCAAAAACAAAACTCATGTTGAACGTTATCCTTTAAAGTCCCTATGAAGGCATCAATCCTTTGCTTCTCTGGAATATAATTTACCCTTCTATTCAATTTTTGAAAGTCTTCAATGTGCTCTTCCATTGAACCATTTTGTTTGAGATTTATCAATTGGTTAAAGAAGGAGTTTCTCTTTGTATCCTCATAATGTGCTATCATTTCCTTTGTGAAAGTTGACCATGTGACAAGTGGTTTACAAGAACAAAGCCCTTTGTACCATAAAAATCGATTCAGTTCTAAATAATTAGATGCAATACATACCTTTTGTAACAGTGGTACACCATGTAGATCAAAATATTTCTCCATCTGTAGCATCCAATTTACCGGATCCTTGCCATCAAACTTCCTCATCTCGCTTTTTCTTGATTTTAGGAACTCGATCTTGAAATGACTGTATCTCTGTAATTTCGGATCTTCCAGTTCTAAAATCGCGACCTGTAGCAACCCTTTGCGTCCTATTTTCGTTGCCACCAGTCTAATCCAAATTGGATTCTCCAAGGAAAAGTTATGCCAAATATCCCACAGTGACCTGATTATAGACTAGTTCAATAGAGCAAACTTGTACGACGTGACACGTGTCACTGTTTCAACCTTTGGATCTAAAAGAATGTAGAAAAGAAACTATAGTCCATCCTCTTTCTGTAACTTCTTATGAAATTTCAATCCGATCCTCAAAGAGAAAGTTATGATGATTTTCCTTAGGTCACCTGTTTGGAATGTAATTTAGGAGTCTGCAAAAAGACCAAATTCCTCAGATCATATCTCCACAAATATAGCATAAAAAGCTCTGAAATTTGGACCTGAGGTTCAGTGCGATTTCGTCTCAAATAGGTTTTTGTTTTTGTTTTTTTGTTTTTTTGTTTTTTTTGTTTTTGTTTTTGTTTTTTTTTTTTTTTTTCGCTTTTGAAACGTCACAGGAAAAAAGTTATAGGGAAAATGCCACGATGACCTATTTGGAGCAGCGAAACACTAGAATCCAAAGCTCTGATACCAAATGTTATGGAACCAGCTCACAAAAAGATAGAAAAGATAGTTGAACGCCTTAGAAATTCAGCGTCTTTGAGGGGGAAACCTCCTTTACATTACACAAATGAACAATTCTTGGATGATACAAATGACAAGACCTCCTTTCTATATATAGGAGTCTAAGGGGTCAGAATATAATCAGAGCGAACATAACAATAATAATGTAAGGGCACAATAATAACAATAGTGGGCTTCTATGGGGCACAATAATAACAATATGGGGACTATATGGGAACAACAATATAATAAGGGGGTTGTACTAATAACAATAAGGGGTTACACTAGTAGTATAGGGGTCTAACAATAGTTTTAGAGACATAGAATGACGAATAATGTAAGGGAGTCGTAGCTTTGAAATAAGAAGTCTAAGTCTTGGGTTGTAGTGTAGGTAGAGGCTTTGCAGTTGAGTGTGCAGAGGCCTAGGGTAGAAGTCCGCAGCTGAGTGCACGGACCCCTGCAACTGTGTGCGTAGGGTGGACAAAGTCTGTAAACATTTGAAAGATATTAATAAAGAGAGATATTCTGCAATTTCTTTGTCTTTGTTCTGTTGATGCATCTAACACATTATGTATGAATTTCCTTTATTGTGCTTATATGATGCGCGAATGACCACAACTACATTGAATAAATGAATGCATGTACGAATATCTATTTACGCGGCGTCAACTATAATTTTTTGATAAGATAAGAAATTCACTTAGATTAGTAGGCTAGGGTTGCACGAAGGCCAATAGTACCCTTTTGCGAAGGTACTGAAGGCTATAATAGAGGGCTCGTCTTGCAAGCCCTAGAGCGAAGAAACCTGCGCAAAGGCAGGAATAGAGGGAATTAAACAACATGACAACCATCTCAGGGTGCAGAAACTTGGTTCGAGCATCCCCCCATACTTTTTCAGGTGAGGTTTCAGTTCGCGCTTTGCGGGATGATGCCGAAAGGGACAGTAGTGTAGGGATTTGTTTAGCTAATTAATGTTGAACCTGGGTCAGGACCCCTCAAGTCAACACCTTTCAACTACCACAAACAAGTAATCATGTCCCTTCCTGGTTGTTGGTAAAACTCCCGCAAAGTCCATGGAAACGCTTTCCCAAGGACGAGTAGGTATAGGTAGGATGATATATACCTTATTTCCTATTGCTAGGTTTTTTGGTACAATAAAGCATGAGTCCTCTTATGAACCTAGATACGTGCTCTTGCATCTTGGGCAAATACACATACCTTTACAAGTTATCTACAATTTTCCTATTGTGCTTATCAACAACCCCCATTTATTAAGTGTTAGTAATAACATTAATAAATGGGGACCCTTCCAAAAAATATCAAATCTTAGCATTTAATCATGCCTTTGTTGTTTTTAGAATAAAATAAGATGTCAAAGTGGAACTTACTAAAACATGGAAATTTACCTTTTCATACTTTAAGCGCATAAAACTTCACAATCTACGAGTTTCTTATAAAAAGCACTACATGATAAACATCCTTAGAAATAACTTTCTAACGGAAAGTTGTGAACATTAAGGTAAACCTTTAAAAGATCCGCTTTAAAAGGATTATTCTTGCATCGCAAAAAAATTAGAGCGGACCACCCTTCTAAAACTTACCCCTTGAAATTGCAATGCGCGAAAATGCGAGATCATAAAATCCTATAACCTTATCACATCACATTTTCAAACACACCACGCCACTTCACAAAGCATAAGCAAATATCGCGAAATGCGATAGCATCTCGCAAATCGCATATCGGAGCAACTCATGTAGCGGTGGGTTTTAATGAGAACAAGTGATATAGCAATTTGCGATATTGCGAAGCAAATTGCAAAATCGTTTTTATCGCAATTCGAAGGGCTCAGGGTTCTTGGAGAGTACTTCCCAAATTTCGATGTGAAGTTATGAACATTAAAGTTAAGCATAACGGTTCATTAGTGATCATTTATTAAAATAAAGACTAGGATCAATGTAAAGGACAATTTGACGCAAGTTGATACCTTTTGATGTGATTCAGAATTAAAAACCTTCTATCACCTTATTTTCATATTTCTATTGGTTATTCCTATATTCACTATCATTTTTATCATATCTTGTGCTCTACTTGCAACTTTTAGGAAGAACACACACAACACAACATATGAAGAAATGGGTAAGAAAGCAAAATCACCCGTGTCCGAGAAGTCAGAAATGACCCAATTATTCACAGCCACTACCTGTAATCGAGATGCAGGGACATCTACATGGGAATCTATGTATCAGTTGTTGGAGGAGGAACAACCGAGAATTATGGAAGTAATAGTTACAGCGGATGGACGCGGTTCTTCTGATGCATCCCTAATTGAACTTGCATGCTCATTTCTACACCGCATTGTTGCAAGGCCAAAGATACTCCCCTACACCGATATGGTTAAATGGATTATAAATGACGCGGACATATCGGACAGAGAATTCAAGACGACAAGCTAGGAATTCATGGGGTCATTTACTCCAGACAATTTGAGGCTTATGTACCACTTACTAGAACCCCATGCCATCTACAACAAGCAATTTGTCAAGAAGTTTGCCAAGGAGAATGAAGACTTGGCAGAATGCACAAAGCACTGGTCAAACAATGAGGAAAGACTCAAAAAAGATAAAAAGGGTATGTACACCACTGGTTCTCTATGTTCCCCTTACTCTTTTGCCACTGCTATGTTATGTAGATTATTTGGTAAACCAGACACCAACAAATTTTTATCAGAATGGTTACCACTAGTGGATGCGGCTATTAATGCCACAATAATGAATTGGACCCAAATCCTATTAGATAATTTAGCCACTGCAATTTTAGAATACAGAAGAAAAAGAAGCATTGCTTCGAGGGTTTACCCTCCATTTTTTATGAGCGCCTATGTTATGGATGCTATTTTTTTTGTTTCCAAATTTCCTGTTATGGGATGGAAGTGGACAATCCAAAATCCACTTCCCAATCAAATTTATCACAAAGTCATGTGGGAATCAAGTTTTGTGCCACATTTCTTCAAAATTTGTCACGGAGTTATACTCCCGGTCCATAAAAATATCTACAATAGAGATGTCCCAAGGTTTTCCCAAGAAGCTGAGGTAGATATTCTCCCCATGGTGAGATGGTTTGGGGAAGAATTGTTCATGTATATCAGAGTGTTTGACAACATTGCTTCACCCCATGTGCTACCTTTTTACGTCCCAAACAAACTGATGGCTAGGGAGATAGCCTATCAGACATGCAGTGAGGGAGGAATGAGAAAAATACTGAAAGATTCCAAGAAGGCCATTTGGCCTCAATTTCCTGTAGTATGCAGACCATTTGCATTGCATGAATTAGGTCATGCTTTCAAAGAAGTTAATAATGTATTATCTTTACAACTACCCAAGTTCCTGGGAAGGCAATATGATCCCTTTGGTGTTGTAAGTGATTTTAACACAATGGTTAAAATAAGAGTTTTTACTCATGAAAAAGATCCCTTTGATGATGTTTTCCTACAGAAAAAAACCTTCCAAGAGATTCAACATACAACACGAATTCTTTTTGACCAAGAAGGTCTCCAAAATTTTGAGAATTATAGAAAACAGAGGTTATCCAAGGTCCCATTGTACCAATTACTCATCGAACCAATAAGAGATCCTATTCCCAACGTTAGCCTTGCTCTGGCAGCGTTCATTAAAATGTTGGTTGTTACCCCTAGAGCTGTTGAAGGATCTGTCCAGGAAATAGTTGAGGAATGCTGTAACTAAAAGATAGTTGCTGCAAGAAAAACAAGGTCGTGGACCTATGTTGAAATGTGTTGCAAGAGTTTGAAATGTGGAAATCCGTGGAGATTGGAGTTGAAACGTGGTGTTCGTAAGTTTTTTTTACATCAAGCATGCACGTATACGTCAAGTTTTTTTTTCTCAAACCAACATATGTATGTGTGAAATGTGAAAGGTTAAAACATTATATATGTTCTTATATTTATTATGAAACATATATAATTATATGTTGGAATTTTGAAAAGTATATTTTAAAAAGGAGCAGGAATTTTGAAAAGGGTATTTTAAAAGGAGGAAGGTCATTTTTAAAGAGTAATAATTAAAGTTTTATTTTTAAGTGGATTTTTTTGTGTTTTGGGGCGTGAATTTGATTGAAAATGGAGACAACACTTACAGATATGGAGAAGTTGAGCGGGGCTAATTTTGCCCTATGGAAATCACAGATGGAGGATATACTGATTTTAAAGGATCAGTATTTGCCGATTGAGGGCACAACAAAGAAAGCCTTGTCGATGAAAAATCAAGAGTGGAATAAGCTACATAGAAAGGCGATTGCAACAATTCGCCAATATTTAGCAAAGAATGTTTATTTCAATGTGTCTGGAGAAAAGATGGCTGGAGGATTATGGAAGAAGCTTCATGATCTATATGAGAAGAACACAACATCAAACAAAGTGTTCTTGATGAAGAAGCTTTACAATCTCAAAATGAAGGAGGTTGCTTCATTTGTTGAGCACTTAATTGCATTTAATATTATTACTAATCAACTTGCCTCTGTTAAAATCATTTTATATGATGAAATTAGAGCTATTTTGCTAATGTGTTCTATGCCAAACAGCTGAGAAAATTTAATTGTAGCTATGATCACTTCAACAACTACAGGGACCTTGAAGTTTGATGATGTCAGTAGCAATTTAATGAATGAGGAGCTGCGACGCAAGTCAATTGCGAAAAACCAAGGAGGAGAGGCTCTAGCTCTAGTTGATCGTGGTAGGAGAATGGATCGAGGCCGACAAGGGTGATCAAGATCGAGAGGCCGATCAAAATCAAGGAGAGGAACGATCATCTACTTTCATTGTGGCAAACCCGGGCACATGAAGAAAGAATGTCGATTATGGAAGAAATGACAAAAGGATCAGAGACCGTCTAGTACAAATCACAAGTCATCCAGCACAAATGAAGGTGAGACTACTGCTGTAGCCACAGATGGTGATGTGTTGTTTACTATTTCAATAGAGGATGCATGTGTATATACATCTAGCAGTAGCTTTGATTGGATCCTTGACTCTGGGGCATCTCACCATGTCACCCCATGTAAAGATAGTTTTGTTTCATATAATCTCGGTGATTATGATAGAGTGCATTTGGGGAATAATCATTTTTGCAGTATTTTTGGAGTGGGAGATGTCCAGATCAAGATGAAAGATGGACAAGATATATTGTTGAAACAGGTCAGGCATGTACGAGAAATGCGCATGAGTTTAATCTCTATGGGATGACTAGATGATGAAGGCTATTCGACAAGCTTTGGAAAAGGATGATGGAAAATTAGCAAAGGTGCATTGGTCGTGGCCAAAGGACCCAAGACAAGAATATTATACACATTGAAGATATTGATAGGAAAATCAGATTTGGCTGCTATCACAAAAGAAGGAAATTCAGCAGATTTGTGGCATAAGCGTTTGGGTCACATGAGCGAGAAGGGCTTAAAAATCCTTGTTGGTAAAAATTTATTGCCAGGTTTGAAATCATACAATCTTGATCTTTGTGAACATTGTATATATGGTAGACAAAGAATGGTTTCATTCCTTAGAGGTGGTCATGACAGAAAGAAAAGTGTGTTAGAATTGGTATACTCAGATGTGTTTGGGCTTGTTAACATCAAATCATTAGGAGGAGCATCATATTTTGTAACATTTATAGATGATGCATCCAAGAAGGTTTGGGCATATCCTATGAAAAATAAAAGTGAAGTGTTTGGAATATTTCAAAAATTCCATGTTGTTGTTGAAAGAGAGACTAACAAATTGCTGAAGTGTTTAAGAACAGATAATGGTGGAGAATATTGCTCAAATGCATTTAAGGAATATTGTAACAGGTTTGGCATAAAGCATGAGAAGATTGTGCTTGGTACTCCTCAACAAAATGGTGCCGCAGAAAGGATGAATCGCACCATTATGGAAAACGTGCGAAGTATGTTTTCCAATTCCGGTTTGGAGAAGAATTTTTGGGTTGAAACAGTCAGGACCGCTTGCTACCTCATAAATAGATCTCCAACTACAGCCTTAGATGGTGGTATGCCTGAAGAAGTTTGGACTGTTAAGAATTTGAATTATTCTCACTTTAAAATCTTTGGATGTGAAGCATTCGTACATATTCCCAAAGAAAATAGAACTAAGCTAGATGATAAATCTATGAAATGCATTTTTTTGGGATATGCGGATGAAGATCTTGGTTATTGTCTATGGGATCTAGTCAAACATAAAATTATTAGAAGCAGAGATGTTATATTTAATGAGTTAGAAATGTTCAAGAGGATTGTAGGTGAGTGGGAGGTTAAGAAGTTTATTTACAAGTTTGAAGAGCAGCAGGAAAACATACCACCAATACAAGAAAATGAACAGCAAATTCAGGAGCATAAAGAACAACAAGTGGAAAATAATGAACAACAAGAAGAAGGAATCTTGCAGGAACCTTTACAAGAGATTCAACCTAATAATGCACCACCACAGTTGGTTCACAGATCTTCTAGGCCTCATAAGCCTTCACAAAGGTATCCTCCTTCAAACTATATTTTGTTGACTGATGAAGGTGAACCTAATTGTTTTCAAGAAGCTTGTAAAGTCGAGCACAATAAGAATGGAAGAAAGCAATGGAAGAAGAAATGAACTCTTTGCAGGAAAATAAAACTTGGGAGTTGGTAAACCTCCCAAAAGGTAGAAAGGCTCTACAAAACAACTAGGTGTACAGGATTAAGCATGAAGGTGACGAAAAGAAGGAGAGGTATAAAGCAAGACTGGTGGTGAAAGGTTTTTCCCAAAAAGAAGGTATTGACTTCACTAAAATTTTCTCACCTGTTGTTAAAATGTCATCCATTAGAGTCATTCTTGGTCTAGTTGTTGCTTTAGACCTAGAATGTGAACAATTAGATGTAAAAACTGCTTTCCTTCATGGTGAATTGGAGGATGAAATTTATATGGAGCAACCAGAAGGCTTCATAGAAAAAGGCAAAGAAGGCCTCATTTGTAGGTTGAAGAGTCTCTATGGGTTGAAATAGGCACCTCGACAATGGTACAAGAAATTTGATTCATTCATGTTGGAACAAGGTTTTAAGAGGTTGGAAGCTGACCATTGTGTCTATATCAAGAGGTATGATTAAGGAAAGTATATCATATTATTGTTATATGTGGATGACATGTTGATTGTTGGGCATGATAAGAATAAGATTAATAGGTTGAAGAAAGATTTAGGTAGCAAATTTGCAATGAAGGATTTGGGACTAGCACAACAGATATTGGCCATGCGGATTATGTGTGACAGGAAAAACAAAAGGTTGTGGTTGTCACAAGAAAGATATATCAAGAAGGTGCTTGACAGGTTTAATATGAAGGATGCCAAGCCAGTTGGTACACCCCTTGCAGCCCACTTCAAGCTGAGTACTGAATTATGTCCTAGTGATGAGGTAAAAGCATGTTAATGTGTCTCATTATATGGGAAAAGCAAAAAAGTACTAAAAAAAAATGAATATAAAAATATCAATTAAATGAGTTGAGTTTCATACTTTAAATGAGTTGAGTTTCATACTTGTTAATTATAAAAAATAAATGCTAAATGTGTAACAAAGAAAACTGACAATAAATTTTGGTAAAAGCTGTAGTGAACCTATTTAATGGGTTTAAAAAATATAAATAATGTTAGAAAAAGTAAATACTAAATTTGTAAATAAGTCAACTAATAGTAAATATTGGTAAAAACTATGGTTAATCCCTCACAAAATATAAATAACTTTTTTAAATATGCAAGTTTAAATATGTAAAGTTAAATGAAATGCTAAAACTCTTTAAAAATATATATATAAATAGAATTAGAATTTTTAAACTAATAATTTTATATATTATATTTTGAATAATATAAAATATGTTATTATAATCCTATTTAAAAATTTATTATAAAAAATTAAAAATATTTTAAAAATTTTCAAAATAATTTTTATAATAATTTGTTATATGTTATTTTCAAATTTCAATTAAAAAAATTGATTTTATAAACTTGAAAGGATAGTTTCTTGGGTCGTCGTTTTATATATACAAAAAGATTATCATTTTTACTAGTATTTTAATAATAATTAAAAAATATGCTTACTTTTTATTTTTAAATTTGTTTAGCAATCTTTAGAATGTTTACAACACATCTCTTAAAGAAATTGGAATTAAAAAACATAAATCAATAGAGAAATGGGGGGTTGCAGTTTTGTCACTACTTAAAAATTTATGTAAAATATTAATGAATATCTTTTAAAGAAAATGAATAAATTAGATAAAAAATATATATTAAATTTTAGAAAAAATATGACATGAAATTGAATTTAAATTGACATGTTTTGTCTTCTTTTACCACCACCTAATTCTTGATGATTTTGTAAATTTAAGAGTAAACATTCCAACTCCATTTACTTTTATAAAACTTCTTTGCCACAAAAGGGAAAAAATGATACACATTAACATGCTTTTACCGCATGACAAGGAGAAAGAAGAGATGAACAAGATTCCTTATGCTTCAGCAGTTGTGAGTTTGATGTATGCCATGGTATGCAGACGACCAAACATTGCATATTCAGTGGGAGTAGTGAGTAGGTTCCTTACAAATCCAGGCAAACAACATTGGCAAACAGTAAAATGGATTTTAAGGTATCTCAGGGTACTAGTCATTATTGTTTATGTTTTGGTCATGATGAGACTGTGCTTGAAGGATTTACAGATGCAGATATGGCTGGAGATATGGATACCAGAAAGTCCACTACAGGTTATTTTGTATGCATTTGCAGGTGCAGCAGTACCTTGGGTGTCAAGGCTACAAAGAATAGTAGCCCTCTCTATAACAGAAGCAGAGTACATAGCTGCAACAGAAACTTGTAAAGAGATGTTGTGGATGCAGTGATTCCTAGGAGAGATAGGAATAAAGCAGGACAAGTATGTGTTATATTGTGATAGTCAGAGTGCCATTCACTTGGTGAAAACCCCAGGATTTCATTCAAAAACCAAGCACATTGACTTAAGGTACCATTGGATCCGGCATGTGTTGGAGGAAGAACAATTATCCTTGGAAAAGATCCATACAGATAGGAACCCTGCTGATATGCTCACTAAGGTTCTACCACAAAATAAACATGAGTTATATAGAGGCATGGTAGGACTCAATGTGACTTGATCACTCTTATTTGGCTTCAAGTGGGAGAATGTTAAGTGTGAAGCCAAATTCACAGAGGATTCTAGATCAGATCTTTCTAGATCTCTAGGATTCTAGATCTTTCTACACTGCCAGTAGTTTCTAGAATCACATGCAGGATTCTAGATCCTCCTACACCGCCAGTATTTTCTAGATCATTCCAGATCTCCATCACATACATGATTCTAGATCCTTCTTCTGCCTCTATAAATTTGTAATTTCTCTGGCCAAGGAAAGCAAGCCAAGACCCAAGCCTGTTATGTAATGCTAAGTGATTTCTGTTCTCTAGTGATTGTTTTATCTATTCCATTGTTTCTTATTGAGTAATCTTGTTGTTTCTCCATTTTTCTATCTCTATGAATAATTCTCTGCTACTGCCATCTAAGTCTCTAAGTGTAAATCCATTGTGTGTTATGTATGCTCTAGTCTAACATTATGTACAGACAGATATAAAATTCTTAAGTAATAAGTCTAATGTTATCACATGATATAGGAATTTGAGTCTTGTTATCAAACCTACAGGTGTTAGTAAACATTGGAAACCGATAGCTAGAATTTTCATGGTAGATCTTAGAGTGGTGGTTAGTTAATCATTAGGGAATCGATAAGGTTAGTGTGAAAATCCAATACCCCCCTTGAATTGCAAATTGCGGAATTAAACCTGGGCCAAGGATCTGATATCATGTTGATGTTTGTTGTTACACCAAAACCAACAAGTATTAATAACCTTTTCAAAATTGTAACTAAAATCCCAAAATGAAAATTATAAGTTCGATAGGGCTCAGCCAGGATTTGATCCGCATAAATTTATAACCGAGCTCACCTGCACTTCGTTTGTATGATTCCTCGTGATTTCCTGGGATAACTAATCAGCATACTCTCAAGGGAAAAACCTTCATGAATAATTTGTCTCTTCTATTCCCTTCTGAAATATTCTACTTTTGGGTGTGAGTTCTCTTGTCGGAGATGCAGGCACTTCATGAATCATGGATGTTGAGATCATGAGTAATCCCACCAGAAACGTAGAACCGTAACTCGTTGCGGAGAGGGATGGTCATGGGATATAAAAGCACCCTGATGGAGGAATCACTCGGAATATAGCTTTCCCCTTGACTGAGATATCTAAATTTTTTATTGAAAAAGTTGAAACAACTGTAATTACAACACACTCGATCCGTCAATCACTTTCTCCGTGGATGTGTATCCTGGTTCATGGATCAGTTAAAGCTTATATTTTGCATCTCAATAACACCGATTCAGGATACCTTTTTATATTCACATTATCATTTAAGTATATTAGGATATGTGTTTTTTTTTTAATAATGATATTATTTTAAGTATGGAAGGGTTTTTAAGTATTGAGAAGTTTTCGCACTGCATTACATTGGATATTTTTTGGGATTCAATGTTAATTAAGTTATTCATCTAACTAATTTCTCATGATTTTTTATTTTTGAATAGTTCACTTAACATTCATTGCATCGAGTGATGCTCACATGGGTGAAGAAGTGAGATTGAAACTAGTGAAATGAATCAGTTATTCATCTAACTATTTTTTCATGATTTTTGAATAGTTCACTTAGCACTCATTGCATATGGTGATGCTCACAGGGGTGAAGAAGTGAGATTGAAACTAGTGAAATGAATCACATAGCGTAAATAATCACTTTCTCATGATTTTTGAATAGTTCACTTAGCACTCATTACATCACTTTCTCATGATTTTTAAATAGTTCACTTAGCACTCATTGCATCAACTGATGTTCAGAGGAGTGAAGAAGTAGGATTGAAACTAGTGAAATGAATCACATAGCATCAATCATCACTTTCTCATGATTTTTTAATAGTTCACTTAGTACTCATTGGGATTGAAACTAGTGAATCACATCATGATTTTTGAATAGTTCACTTAGCACTCATTGGGATTGAAACTAGTGAAATGAATCGCATAGCACCAATCATCACTTCCAGGATTTTTGAATAGTTCACTTAGCACTCATTGAGATTGAAACTAGTGAAGTCAATCATCACTTCCTGAATTTTTTATTAATTCACTTAACACTCATTAGGTGAAGAAGTGGGATTGAAACTAGTGAAATGAATCACATGGCGTCAATCATCACTTTCTCATGATTTTTGAATAGTTCACTTAGCACTCATTTGGATTGAAACTAGTGAAATGAATCACATAGTGTCAATCTTCACTTCCAGGATTTTTGAATAGTTCACTTAGCACTCATTGGGATTAAAACTAGTGAAGTCAATCATCACTTCGACGATTTTTGAATAGTTCACTTAGTAGTCATTTGGTGAAGAAGTGGGAATGAAACTAGTGAAATGAATCACACAACGTCATCATCACTTTCTCATGATTTTTGAATAGTTCACTTAACACTCATTGGGATTGAAGGTAGTGAAATGAATCACGTCATGATTTTTGAATAGTTCACTTAGCACTCATTGGGATTGAAACTAGTGAAATGAATCACATAGCATCAATCATCACTTCCAAGATTTTTGAATAGTTCACTTAGCACTCATTGGGATTGAAACTAGTGAAGTCAATCATCACATCTAGGAATTTTGAATAGTTCACTTAGCACTCATTGGGATTGAAACTAGCAAAGTCAATCATCACTTCCAAGATTTTTGAATAATTCACTTAGCACTCATTAGGATTGAAACTAGTGAAATGAATCATCACTTGCAAGATTTTTGAATAGTTCACTTAGTACTCATTAGGATTGAAACTAGTGAAATGAAACATCAATCATCACATCTAGGACTTCTCAGGAGGTCATCCTTCCCAGATTGCCTCTAGCTCAAGAACTCTTAACTATGGAGTTTTCCCCACAATCAAGCTCATTTAGCTTGCTACCCCATTTGAAAAACCTTAGCAAGTATTGTGCCTCATGAACCATATAAGTGGAGTTCCCTTCACTCAGTTACTACTACCTCTCACTGGAATAGTCATAAATGAATAACTTACTTAAAAGAATTGAATCCTAAAATAATATTTAATGATATCATCATTATGATATATATATATATATATATATATATATATATATATATATATATATATATATATATATATATATATATATATATGATTTGTTAATTAAAAATATATAAATATTGAAAAATAAAATTGATAAAACTAAAAAATCCGATTGGAAAGGATCGGACGGGAGCGCTGCTAGGGTTCTGACCATCATCTGTAATGGAGCAGAAGGTTCAGGCGCAACATTCATCCAGGACCTGACCTCAAACCTCTTACGACAGGCAGTACGAGGCATATCCACAAAGCTCATGGACAGCCCCCAGGGGGGGGTATTAATGCCCTCCCCAACAGCAAATGCAGTGCCGCCAGGGCACGAGCAGCCTATCGTCTTCAGATCTGCAGATGAGGAGGCGCTCAATAATGATACCCTGCAGCAAAGCGCGTGCAAATCAACCAATAAGCAGACAGATAAGAGAGAAGATATTCCAGGAAGAAATGACAGGCCGGAGGAAAGGCCTAAGATCATCTCGAAAACATGTAAACCAATCGCAACGGAGAGGCCAAGAATAGAGATACCAGGATAGAAGATCGATGAACGAATCCAGTACATGAGGGATCACACCCTCATTGGGAAATTTATAGGGTTCTGGCCGACAGAAAAAGCCCTACATGGATGGATCACAGCTAAATGGAAACCCAAAGGTCATGTCACTCTACAGCTAGGACCGAAAGGGTTCTTTACAACGATTTTCTTTTGCCTGGAAGATAAATACAGAATCATGGATGAAGGACAATACTTTTTCAACTCAGCTGGATTGTATCTAAGAGATTGGATAGCAAGATTCAACCCAGACAAGGAAGACCTAAGCTGGGCTCCAGTTTGGATAAGAATGTACTCGCTTCCGGATGAATACTTGGATGAAGGCCTACTTAAAGATATAGGAAATGGTCTAGGAGAACACATAAAGGTTGCGGAAGAAACAAAGCTCCGCAGATATACCTCATATGCTCGCATCTGCATCTTCATGCGCCTGGATCAAGCCCTGCCAGACTCGGTAAGTCTTTCTCACTATGATCATGAATGGATCCAACCTCTGGACTATGAACATGTACCTTTTCGCTGCCGAAAATGTCATGCTCATGGTCATTTATTCAGAGATTGTCCGCTAAACACCAAGACCAGTGTGTCTAACCTCTCTGACTCTCCATCCCTGGATGGCTTTGCCAAAGAACCCAGCCGGAAACGAGCGCATAAAAAGCCTTCAACTGGCAGAAAACCCCAGCCAGATTTTGCATCCATCCCTACTACAAGTAATAGCTTTGAAATTCTAGCTCAAAACTTTGATGAGCATAATCTGAACTCTAAGCCCAGCTCAAAGCCCATCTCAGCCTCATCCCAACCCTCTCCTTCGTGCCCTCCACCCAAGTCACAAGCATCCATGGGTGTCGAGGCTTCCCCCAAAAACGGCCAAAAGGAGCCTGCAGAGATAGCAAATGACATGGAAGTTGATGGACTCCTAGAGCAACCCAATAGCTTAAATATATCCACAGCCGAAAACATTCAGGTGCAACAGATGGATGAAGAACCAGAAAGTATAGATATGGATGGACTAGACATCAACAACTGGAACTAGCCTGCAAAAAGATGGACTATGATAACATCCCAGAGCTGCAACTCAACAAACTAGAAGTGGTCATATCAAGAGCTTATCAGCAGAAAAAACTAGGCATCCAGCCAGGCAGTCATTGGGATGGCGGTCTACCAACAAAAGACTTCAAGAAGAGAGGAAGAAGAACGATACTCCAGTGAACAATAGAAGTCGGGAAAATCTTGGTGGACTCAGGCAGGTATGCAAAATTGACAAAGTATTACAAACCCTCAACTATTAGTGAATCATGAAGCTCACTTCATGGAACTTAAGAGGGCTCAATAGCCCAGGGAAACTTAGAATACTGAAAAATATGATAAAAATGGAAAAGCCACAAATATATTTTCTCCAAGAAACCAAGTGTAATAGTAGTGCATTAGGAAGCATGCTCTCGAAAGCATGGCCAGGTTGTAATACGGTGGCTGTGGACACCTCAGGAGCTTCAGGAGGGCTGGCTATTGCATGGACACGAGGGAGTTAACCCTCTCTGACTTCCATGCATCCCACCACTTCATTCAAGCCACCTTCCACATCCTAGGCACCAATATACATGGACACCTTTCAAATGTCTATTTCCCGCAGGAAGCAGGAAACAAATCTAATCTTCTCAACACGATTGAGGCTCTAAATAACAACAGAAAGCATCCTCTTTGGATCGTTGGAGGGGATTTTAACATGATCACCTTGCTGGAGGAAAAGATGGGAGGAAGAAACAGGTTGGAACAGGAAACTACCCACTTTAGAGAATTCATCCAAAGCACCTCTCTAATCGATTTGGAATTTTGTAATGGTAAATACACATGGAGTAATCGCAGAGTAGGGAAGCACCAAATCGCTTCCAAACTGGACAGATTCCTCATATCTGATAACTCAGTCCACTTAGGAGGAGATATAACAGCGGCAATTCTCCCCCATTCAGGCTCAGATCACTGGCCAATTTTCCTCCAGTGGCAACGACCGGGCAACACAACCGGAAGACCATTTCGCTTTGAAGAATTCTGGCTTACCCACCCTAACTTCAAATATTTCATCAGGAACACTTGGAATACCTTCATCCCACTAGAGGGCTCCAGAATGTTTCAGTTCCAACAGAAACTAAAACACCTAAAGCAATGTCTAAAACGCTGGAATCATGAAACCTTTGGAAACATCTTCCAAGCACAACAGGATTTGCATAAGGAAATGGTAGACCTCTAGCAACAAGTAATCACAAGAGGTCACACGGAGGGAACCCTGGAGCAGGAGCAATGTATCCACAACAAGCTAGAAGAGAGGAGAAAGCAGGAGGAGATTTTATGGAAGCAGAAGTCCAGAATTAGATGGTTGAAAGAAGGTGAGCGGAATACCAAATTCTTTCATATAACCAATGTTCAACGAAGAATGCACAACAATATACCCTTTATTCAAAAGCGAGGTGGGGCAAGGATTGAAAAACATGAAGAAATTGAGCAGGAACTTCTAAATCACTTCAAGCAAGTTCACCAAGAGCCCAATGCAGATAGGCGACCAGCTATAGAAAGAATCACCCAAAATGTGCCAAAGCTTATCACCGAGGAACACAACGAGCTCCTCCTTCGGCCTATATTGACACAGGAGGTGGATACTGCCATGTCCCAACTCAAGGAAGGCAAAGCCCCTGGCCCAGATGGCTTCACTACAACCTTCTTTCACACTTTCTGGGAGCTGATAAAACTTGAGGTCTGGCAAGTGGTGGAGGAATCAAGAGCTCTACATTGGTTGTTACCTTCTCTCAACTCAACTTTCATTGCACTTATACCAAAAGAGGAGGAATCCAGTACCCTGGACAAATTTCGGCCGATTGCACTTTGCAACATCATATACAAAGTGATCTCCAAGGTCATAGCCAACACGTTAAAGCCTCTCTTACCTTTGCTCATCTCTCCGGAACAATCGGGGTATGTCGAGGGAAGACAGATCTTGGACAACATTATCCTCTTGCATGAGATTATACACTCTCTCAAACATTCCAAACAGGCAGGTATGATTCTAAATCTTGATCTTTCAAAAGCCTTTGATAAGCTCAGTTGGACATATATACAGAAAATGCTAAATGCCTTTGGATTCTCTCCTATGTGGATTCGCTGGATTATGAGTCTAATCACCTCCACCTTCTTCTCCATTCTTGTGAATGGCATCCTGTCTTGACCCTTCAATCCCTCACGTGGAATTAGGCAGGGCGACCCTCTTTCCCCCTTCCTCTTTGTTTTAATGGCTGAAGGCCTAGGACGTCACATTAAACATGTCCTCCTCTCCCATCAGCTTAAAGGTATCTCCATTCACAACTCACCAACTATAACTCATCAGCAATTTGTTGATGACAACATGCTCTTTGGCTACCCTTCAGTTCAAGAAGCCTCCCACTTCAAATCCTTGCTCAATGACTTCTCTGAAGCCTCAGGTACGAGCATCAATAATTCCAAGTCACAGATCTTTTTTTTCCATACCCCGCCTATTGTTAAGCATGCGGTAGTCCAGATTCTGGGATTCCCCACTGCCACTCTCCCCTCCAAATATCTTGGAGCCCCCCTCATTGCCCCAACAATCAAGCACTCCTCCTGGCGTATTCTCATTAAGAAGCTTGAATCCTGTCTAAACCTGTGGATGCACAAAACTCTGAACATGGCTAGTCGGGTGGTACTTATAAAAGCAGTTTTACAGGCTATGCCGCTTTACTTATTCTCAATCCTAGCGGCGCCTAAATGGGTGTTAAAAAGAATAAGGGACATTCAGCGAGGCTTCCTCTGGGGAAATTTGGCCACAAATCGCAAATGGGCATTGGTCAAGTGGACCACAATCTGCATGCCCAAGGAAAAAGGAGGCATTGGCCTGAGGGATCCAAACCATAGCAATGCTATCATGTGCGCCAAAATTTGGTGGCAGTGGCTATGCTCCCCAGAAAAACCATGGGCAGCCATCTGGACGGCCAAATATGCCAATCAAAGACCTCAGGAGGAGCTCATCAGGTTTACTCCCAATGTCAAAGGCTCTCTAATATGGAATGCGGCCAAACAACACTACCAACTGATTCAATAGCACAGTTTTTGGGAAGTAAGAAATGGAAGAACAGCCCGATTCTGGACAGATGCCTGGAACCAAATGCCAAAGCTCAGCAGCATTCTAAATCCACCTCCAAACTTCACCAGAGAGGATCAACATCAGGACAAGATCTGGCAGTACTGGACTCAGGAGACAGAGCAAGGCTTTAGGAAATAGAAGCAAGGTGACCAACTCACCCGAATTGTGAAAATCCCACTTATAGATGATCTGGAAAGGGAACTTCGCAAAAGGAGCATTAGACACTCCGAAGGCAGGGACATTCTGCGATGGGGATACATGCCTAAAGGTACTTTCACCACCTCTGAAGCCTACAAAATTATGTGCGCAGACTTGACTCCCCCTGACCCAATCTAGAACAAAATCTAGGGGCTTGGATCATGGCCTAAAGTCTCCTTCTTCCTCTGGCTAGTGCGACATCAAAGAATTCTCACTTGGGATAAACTCAGACGAAGAAACTATCATGGCCCCTCCATCTGTGTCAATTGCAAAGCTCAAGAGGAAATTGTCCACCGTCTCTTGGACGCCTGCCCCTTGGCCAATCAGTTATGGGAGAAAGTGAGCTTCAGATGTCAAAGACGATGCAGGCTGCTGGATGATATCACAAACTCACTGCGGCATTGGCAAATGAATCCATACAAAAGTGGAATTCTCAACTAGTTATGGAATATTCTCCCCGGGCTTCTCTTATGGAGCATATGGAAAGAAAGGAACAAGCGAATATTTAAAGACCAATGTTCACCGGTCGAAATTATCTGGAGTAAACTCTGTTTGAATCTACAAGAGACTCTACTGCTTTGCTCATGGATGGAGGAGGACCTTCCGACTCTAGACAATGAGAAAGCCATCTGGGAAAACTGGAATTTGCAACTCCCTCAAGAACCCCTCTACAAAGTCTCCCCTAAAAGCAGCAATACCAAAAAGGCATCTTGGACTGCCCCTCCAAAGCTCTCCTTCAAGCTCAACTTTGATGGAGCCTCAAAGGGCAATCCTGGGCTCGCAGGTTTTGGCGGAATCTTCAAAAATGACAAAGGCTCGCCTCTTCTGATCTACTATGGAAACATAAGATGGGACACCAATAACTCAGCTGAGTTAGAGGGACTTTGGCAAGGACTCATTCTCTCAAGAAATCACAGCTTTCATCCCCTAGAGGTGGAGGGAGATTCCCAGATCATAATTTACATGGCCAAGCACCTCCTAAATGGCTCCCAAGCAAAGAAAATAGCCACCACTTGGAGGCTTGAAGCAAGATTGGAAGCCATGGAACAAGAGCTTCTCAGCAACAGAGCCATCACTTTCAATCACATAAAGAGGGACAGCAACAAAGTCGCTGACTTCCTGGCCAATGTGGGTGTGTAAAATGAGCATACTCTTCAAACCGGGACTCTAGACATTCTAATAAATCATGAACAAGCACAGGAATGCAACCGTCTGGTTCAACATGATGTCGTCCCCCCGGATGCGGGTGACCACAGTAGGTAGTTATGAGATGGGACAAGCAAGCAGCATGAGCCACCTGCCCGCCATGCGCGCTTGCGCCGTGTCCACATGGGAGACTGATCATTACCATCGGTGCTGGTACAATAGCCAAAGAATGCCGCACTGGAGCATTTATGCTCCACCCACCTTCGCCTGCAAAACAAGGTTCGTCCCCTCGGCTCTTATGACAGCCACAGTTATGGCGAGAGCGCTTTGAGGTAAGGGCAATTGCATTATTAAGGGATGCAGCAAAGAATTTGCCATGTTATTATAGGCTTGGTTCGGGGTCTTACTATTGCCTCTGGCACTGTGGAGGTGGAATTCTGGTTTGAATTCTCAAGCCACTTCCTCTTCCCCGGACTCCTGGATCACTCTTGGCCTCTGTTTTTCTATTGGATTTATGAGCGTCTTATTGAACCCCCATCCGTCTGCTGATTCCAATCCTCTGCCTGCATATGATTTTCTGTGTCTTTCAAATTCCAATTTGGCCCTGTACAACCCTGCAATCATGGTTCGGCCTCGGCAACGAATGCTCAGCTGACTTGGCTCTTCCTGTGGCGGGTCTTCGCACCCTTCTATCGTTGAGGATACCTCCCACCATTGCCATTGCCACTGTCACTGCCCTTACTAGCCGCGTCTTCTCTCCAGGTTACGTGGCTCGCAATGAAGGAATTTTGTCTGTGTCCATGTGTCAAAGTGTCATGGTGTCAAAGTGTCAATATGTCATGATGTCAAAGTGTTATGCTGTCAATGCTATAGGGCAATGTTGATGCTCAGGGTTTGTTTCTTAAATTTGTCGGTGCTCTGTGTCACAATGTTTTTTTGGAGTCCCCTGCGAGGGAATGATTTTTTGGTGTCGCTGGCCCCTGCGTGGGTTAGATTAATTGTCTGGTTCGTCTTAAACTGAGAACGTTGCTATTTCCACCAAGCAGCTGGTTCTTTTTGACAGTGAGAATGTAATTATATTCTGTTTCTATAAATAATAGATTAATTTTTACCAAGAAAAAAATAAAATTAATAAAATTAATTTATATTAAATTAATTTACACCCTCGAAATTTTACACTAACATATTCATTAATTTTAAATGTTTTTTTTTCAAACTCTTAAAATAATCTTTAATTTATTAAATACTTTATATGAGATTAACATATTTATCATCCTTTTTATAATCCCAATGATTTCCAATTCAGCGAAAATTAATAAAAAGTCGCATCAACATATTGAGATAGAAATGTGATTTAAATACAAATATGTAATGGCTTAAACGTGAACTTCTCCTTTGAGTATTTTTTCCTTTATTAGATGATGAAATGGGATTATTGTTTTTAAGTATTTAATTAATATATAATAAATGTGTGTTAGTTAAATTAAATGGTAAAAACAATTTTTTTTTAATTATTCTTAAATTTATAAAATTCCTGCTCAAAACGTAAATAATATATATAAAATGAAAAAAATAAATAAAATTGAATAAATATTAATATAATATATATATATATATATATATATAACCTTAAAACTAGAATTTCGTTATTATCACTTATAATTAAATATTATGTTAATATTGAATAATTACTTAAAGATGATATTTTTTTTTTCATTATTATCTTTGAATTTTTTGAATAAAGTTATATATAAAGAATATCAAATGATGTTCACATGAGAAAAGTTAAATTAAATATATTTTTAGAAATAAAATTGTGTATACCTAGTATCCAAAATGACAAGTCATTATTAATAAGAATTTGTAAGGAGTACTTTCCCCACATTTTATATGTGGTGACTTGAACCTAGTCATTCTCAGTTTCTCTGCAAATTGATAAACAACCTAGATACCGACAGAGTACTTGTCGCTTTGAAACGCTCATTATCTCCTGGTCTATCATGTTGGAATTTTCTGCTAAATTCCTTAACAAACAGACAACACAAAAATGCTCTGTTTCTGCTCAGAAAACTGAAAATTTCGTTTTCTGGACTTGGTGTTGCAGCAACAGGAATCGGTGTTGCAGCAACAGGATTTGGTGTTGCAACAATAGAGAGTTGGTGTTGCAGCAACAGGAATTTGGTGTTGCAGCAACAGGAATTTGGTGTTGCAGCAACTAAAATGGTTGGCGTCAAAATCACTTATAAACTTACAGTGAGACAATTGACGCTTGGTGTAACAGCGACTAAAACAAGTGGCGTCAAATTACTAATAGACTTACGGAGTAAAATCAAAGTGTTTTTGACACTTGGTGTAACAGCAACAGAAAATCAGCAAAACAGTAAACTTGTATTCATGAACAGTAAACAAAACTGATACAGTAAACTTAACTGTTACAAGAGGAACACTTCAATTCCATAAATCGATTTTCTCTATCTCAGAAAATCACAGGTTCAGCACCGCTTTGCATTTACAGAAGAGACTTACTCTTGTTCTTCTAACCTTCACTCAGAGTACAAAACAGAACTACTGTTCAAAAATCTTTTGCACTCACACAGAAAACAGAACTGTGGTTCTTTTCGTCTCTTACACTGCCTGGTGAATTAAAGAGAACTATTGTGCGTTTATATTTATTGGAAAATAAATATCTACGTTAAAACAATAACAAAGTAAAATATCTGCTGATATTTATCTGTGTATTTATTGCAGAAGAGGCGGTGATGCTTTTCAAGGCGGCAGTCTGCAGGGGAATTAATTTCTGAAATTAATGTGTATTAAAGTGCAAAAATATCAGAAGACTTTTGCTGCTTCCGGATAATCTGCAATAAGTGCTGAAGGTCAGATCTTTCTTCATCATTTATGTGATGCAGTTGGAATTAAATTCCAACACTCCCCCTTAATTTCAACTGCTGCATACCCAGGCATTTCCTGAAATGATCAAAACCTTTCTTTGGTAATGGTTTTGTCAAGATATCAGCAAGCTGATCCTCTATTCTGCAGTGCTGCAAAACAATCTCACCATTGTTAACCAATTCACGTATGAAGTGAAATTTGGTATCTATGTGCTTTGTTCTTTTATGAAAAACAGAGTTTTTAGACAATGCTATTGCTAAGCTATTGTCACAATAAATGGTTGTGCCATTTTCCTGTTCATGACACAAATCTCTGAGAACTCTTCTCAGCCACACTGCTTGGCATGCTGCTGCTGTTGCTGCCACATACTCTGCCTCTGCTGTTGAGAAAGCCACAACTGGTTGCTTCTTGGAAGCCCATGAGATGGCTCACGATCCCATATGAAACACATATCCTGATGTGCTTTTCCTATCATCAACACTTCCAGCCCAATCACTGTCTGTGTAACCTATCAACATGAAACTTTCAGAAGAGGAGTATAAAATACCAAACCCCTTCGTTCCATTCACATACCTTAGAATCCTCTTGGCTTCCTGCCAATGAGTCTCTTTCGGTCTTTCCATAAATCTGGAGATTAAACTCACAGCGTGCATAATGTCCGGCCTAGTTGCAGTCAAGTACATAAGGCTGCCAACTATGCTCTTGTATGATTTTGGATCAATATCCTTGCTGCTGTCTTCTTTGGTCAATTTCAGCCCCACTACAGTTGGAGTCACAGCTGCCTTGTTGTTCTACATGTTAAATATCTTCAACACGGCTTCTACATATTTATCTTGAGAAATAAAAACACCATTTTCACTTTGGTCTACTTCAATTCCAAGAAAATATCTCAAGAAACCCAAGTCAGTCATTTCAAATTCACTTTTCATGACTGCTTTAAAATCAGCAATGAGAGAAGCATCATTGCTAGTAAAAATCAGATCATCTACATATAAGACAACAATAATAATCTTACCGTCATTCTCCTTTATGTAGAGTGTGGGTTCACCATCACACTTATCAAACTCATTCTCAATCAGATAAGCATCTATTCTGCTATACCATGCTCTTGGAGCTTACTTCAGCCCATAAAGAGCCTTCTTCAGTTTACAAACTTTATGCTCTTGGCTAGCAACTTCATAACCTGGAGGTTATTCAACATAAACCTCTTCTTTTAAATCTCCATTCAGGAATGCAGATTTAACATCCATCTGATAAATCTTCCATTTGTGTTGTGCTGCAATAGACAACACTGTTCTGACTGTTTCCATCCTTGCTACTGGTGCAAAGGTTTCATCATAGTCTCTGCCTTGTTGCTGCTTGTAGCCTTTCACAACAAGTCTTGCTTTGTGCCTGTCAATCTTGCCTTCAGCATTGCATTTAGTCTTATAGACCCACTTAACTCCAATGGCATCTTTGCCTTCAGGGAGGTCCACTAACTCCCATGTTTTACTCTTTTCAATTGCACCAATTTCTTCATTCATTGCTTTAATCCATTTATCTTCATTTACAACATCTTCAAAATGAACTGGGTCATCAACATGACAATATAAAGCGAATAATGAATTCATACCGGTATTGGTACTTACCTCTCCTTGTTCATAAATCTCATTCAGATTTTTGAATCTTGGTCTTCTTGGTGTGCTTGGAGTTCCATCCGAACTTGAGGGTATTTCTGATCCCTGTGGTGTGCTTGAAGAAGCACTTCCTTGATTTCTTAAGGCTATTCGAATTCCAACTTGTGGTGTGGTTTGCTGAATTTGTTGTGGTGGAGGAGGAACCACCAAGGAAGGATAATTTGTTGCTGTCCCTTTCTGTTCTTCTTCATGAGACACAATTGTCTTCACATTCACTGTTCTTTCTAAGCTTCCATCCCAAGCTTCATCTTCAATAAACTGCACATCCCTGCTTACAATCAATTTCTTAGTGGATGGATTATAGAGTTTGTATGCTTTTGACTCATCACAATAGCCAACAAACACACACTTCTCCCCCTTACTATCAAGCTTTCTCCTTAGCTAATCTGGTACATGTGCATAAGCCACACAACCAAATACTCTCATGTGAGTGACTGTTTGCTTTTGACCACTCCATGCTTCTTCTGGTATTTTGTTCATGACAGCTTTAGTTGGGCATCTATTCAAGATGTAAACTGCGCAAGTGACAGCTTCTGCCCAATACTCATGAGGCAAGTGCTTTTCCTTCAGCATACTTCTAACCATGTCAAGAATGGTCCTATTCTTTCTTTCGGCAACACCATTTTGCTGAGGTGTATACCTTGTGGTAAATTGCTTTTGTATGTCGTTCTCTCTGCAAAAACGCAGAAAGTCTTGGGAGATGTATTCTCCTCCTCTGTCTGTTCTGAGCACTTTGATATAATGCCCACACTGCTTTTCAACAAGAGTTTTGAAGTGGCGGAATTTCTCAAACACTTCACTCTTTTCTTTCAGCATATACACCCATGTCTTTCTGGTGTAATCATCAATGAAGGTTAAAACATATCTATTTCCGCCAAGTGATGGTACTTGCATCGGTCCACACACATCAGAGTGGACAATGTCCAAGGGTGCTTTTGCCCTTATACTCTTTCCTGTTGGAAAGCTTTCTTTGTGTTGCTTGCCCAAGATGCAGCCTTCACAAAGGCTGTTAGGCTTCTCAATCAACGACAATCCCTTTACCATTCCTTTTCTGTGCAACAAATTCAGGCCTCCGAAATTGAGATGTCCAAATCTTAAGTGCCACAACCAATTCTCATCTTTCACTTGTTCCTGAAAGACTTCTTGTGTTACAGCTACAATAGTTCTTCCTTCCTTCAAATCTGCACTGAGTTTGAGAGGAAACATTCTATTGTTGGTCATCTGCACCTGTGCAATGATCTTCTTACTTGGAGGTATATCTCTGATTGTACACATATCATCTTTGAAGAACACGTTGTAACCTTTGTCAATGAGCTGTCTAATGCTCAAAATATTACATTTCAGCCCAGGTACATAGTACACCTCTGGCACAATCATTTGCTCTCCATTTCTTGCTCGGATACTGACTTTGCCCTTACCCTTGACAGCTATCTTACTATCAGTTCCTGTTGTTACCTCAGATTTCACATCTTCATCCAGATTGGCAAACATTGCAATATTTCCAGTCATGTGATTACTACAACCTGAGTCTAAGAATCAAATATCTTCTTGTTTGTCTTGTGCAATGTTACATGTTAACAACACATTCTTTGGATTCTTATTTTCTTCATTTGCAAAATTAACATTCTGCCTACTATTCATGTCATTTTGTTTTTTCCTACATTCATTGGCATAGTGCCCATATTTCTTACAATAATGACATTGGACTTGGGATTTGTCATACCTTTGTCCATGAGCTTGTTGTTTGCTTGAACCTTCATCTTGGTTCTGATTGCAGCTCCTTCCGCTTGTGCTTGTAGGATAATATCTGCCTCTGTCTTGGCTTCTTCCACGACCTCTGTTAGTGGCTCTGCCTCAGCCTTTTCTTTGGCTGAAAGACATCTGAGTCTTGAATGCTTGCTCAAAGGAGGAATTTGTTCCTCTACTCAGTCTGTGTTCATGAGACATAAGAGAAGCACTCAGTTCATCTACCGTGAACTGTGAGAGATCTTTTGTTTCTTCTATTGCTACCACAACAGCTTCAAACCTTGAGGGTAAACTTCTCAAGATCTTCTCTACGACCCTTCTTTCTTCAAGGATTTCACCATGAGATCTAATCTGGGTTATCAGCCCAATAACCTGAGTGAATAATGAATCTACTGTATCAGATTCTTTCATGCTGAGTGTTTCAAAGTTTCTCCTCAACATCTGCAACTTTGCAGTCTTCACCTTCTCCATGCCTTGATAGGCAGTCTTGAGAATATCCCATGCTTCTTTGGACTTTGTTGCTGCTGCAATCCGTGGAAAGATACTTTCATGTACTGATTGGAAGAGTAAAAAGAGGGCTTTGCATCCTTCTTCTTGTCACTCTTCAGCTGGTCTCTTTCTGCTGCTGTCAAAGCAGCCAGTGCTGTTGCATCTGCAGGTTCAGCATAGCCAGTTTCAACCAGCTCCCATATTCCTTGAGAAGCAAACAATGCTTTCATTTTGATGGACCAATCATTGTGATTTTTCCCATTGAACTGTGGCAGTTGGGAATTTGTCAAACCTGTTCCAGCATCTGCCATCTTAACTCTGTATAGGTAAAGACGAGATACTCATAGTAAAATTAAAAACAAGCAAAAACTTTCTCTGCTGGAAAAAATCTGCTCTCTGAACTTCTTACAGCTCCTACAGTGAAAAACAAACTCTGTTTTTGACTCACTGAGTGCCTAGACTAGCTCTGATACCATGTTGGAATTTTAAGGTGATTTCAAACAGAAAAGATCAGAGAACAACACTCTGATACAATGGTGGAATTTTCTGCTAAATTCCTTCACAAACAGACAACACAAAACTGCTCTGTTTCTGCACAGAAAACTGATAATTTTGTTTTATGGACTTGGTGTTGCAGCAACAGGATTCGGTGTTGCAGCAACGTTGATCGTGGTGTTGCAGCAACGGGAAAAATACTCTGTTTTTGTTAACACAGAAAAAACAGAAAATTGTTTTTGACGCTAAGTCACTTTAAGAAAGTTGACGCTTTGTGTAACAACAACTAAATCAAGTTGGCGTCAAATCACTAATAGACTTACAGAGTAAAATCAAAGTGTTTTTGACACTTAGTGTAACAGCAACAGAAAATTAGCAATACAGTAAACTTGTATTTCTAAGCAATAAACAAGCTGATACAGAAAACTAACTGTTACAAGAGGAACGCTTCAGTTCCAGAAATCGATTTTCTCTAACTCAGAAAATCGGAGGTTCAGCACTACTGTGCATTTACAGAAGAGACACACACTTGTTCTTCTAACCTTCTCTCTTTTCTCTCAGAGTACAAAAACAGAACTGCTGTTCAGAAATCTCTTACACTCACAGAAAACAGAACTGCTGTTCTTTTTCTGGTTACACCTTCTTGCACTTCTGATGAATAAAACAGAACTGTTATGCGTTACATTTATAGGAAAAATAAATATCTGAGTTAAACAATAAACTAAACAAAATATCTGCTGATGTTTATCTTTGTATTTATTGCAGAAGGCGGTGATGTCTTTTCTTTCGATGGAAATAAGTCGGTTGCAAGGGAATTAATTTCTGCACATTTAATGTTCATTTAAAGTGCAAAATATCAATGGATTTTTGCGGCTTCCGGATAATCTGAAATTAATTGCTGAAGATCAGATCATTTATGTGATGCAGTTGGAATTAATTTCCAACACCATCAACCCAAATCTAGGTGAAGAGGAGATTAACCTCATTCAATAGGTAAGTAATTTGATTATGATAAATCATTTAATTGAATGACATAATTTACGTTAGTGAGGTGTCACTTACAAAATTGGATATGTTGATGTCATGTGTAGGTGAAACCGTATGTGAAGATGGATGAAAACGCTGGCCACAACATAGAGGTTATCATAGACAAGGGATTGCATGGAAATTACGACATCTCATCAGTAGTAAAGGTTGCGAGAGTAGCACTTAGATGTGTGGAGGATACACCATCGTGTAGGCCAAGCGTATGTGAAGTAGTTACTGAGATGAAAGAGTCCATCACATGTGAAAATAAGAATAATGTTCCCCCTCCTCTCATTTCAGATGGCATCGGTATTGAACATGGACATTTGGCAGCCAGCAATGCCCATGGACGGTCGGAATCGATAGCGAGAAAGATGGAGTGGGCTGACAAGAGCTCCAACCTACCTAGAGAGGGAAGATGACTGGAAACTTCCAACATATCCATCAGCTCTATGACCCATAAACCAAGTCACAGTGATAATTTTTTTCTATTCTGTATTACCAAAGAAAAGACTATACATGGTCAATTTGATTCCTTGGAATGCTATATAAATTTTAATTTTGGACTATACATAGTCACTTTGATTCTTTGGAATACTATATAAACTTTATTTCAGCAAGTAGATATTGTCAATGAATATGATTGATATAATAAATAATATAAAAAATCATATTCATAACCACTTTAAAGTTTATTGAAATAAAAAATGCCTAGTTAGATTTGCTAAAGCTTTACTAGAACTTTAAGTGATGATCATAACCGTGAAAGGTTATTTTAATGTAATAATGCCCTCCATGGGACCCAAATAAGGTAGAGTATAAAGGAATATGCTCCTAGATATGTGTTCGTTCTATAGTATAGGTTTCTTTAAAGGAATATGCTCCTAGATATATGTTCGTTCTATAGTATAGGTTTGTTTAGAAAAAATGTTAGATCATTGTTGGGATGATTATGGAATTCCAAAACTCGCAATAATATAAAACAGATAGATACTCACTCATTACTAGTTTTTAATAACTAAAGATTGATTATTGTTTATATATATTATATATTGTTCCCACAATATATACTTTATATGGTTATAAAGTATATGAAATAGGGTAATTAAGAATTTCTTTTTCATTTCACACATGTTTTTAATTCAATATTGTACGGACAATGATATATATGTTTTATATTTTATTTTATTTTGTGTGTTGTAGTGATTATTATTAGGGTAATTTTGAAGTAAAATATGATTTTTAAAACTAAGTAAATAAAATTTATATAAGTGTAATTAATTTTAAAATAATTAATAAGATTTAAGTTGATAATGTTATTTTTAAGGATAAATACTTTTAAAGAGAATAAAATAACATTATTTTTTTAATCACATTTTTGTCATAATGTTTTTTTAAATTTACTAAAATGTCATTTTTTAGATGCAAAATTAAATTATGCATCTAATAAGTACCTACTTTTTATATTTTTGAGTATACTTATATTGAGAAAAATTGGAAGTACATGAAAAAATGAGTTTCTTATACCTTTTTCATGTATTTGCAACTTTTCTTGATGTGGATCTACTCAAAACTATGTAAAGTGGGTACTCATTATATGTGGAATTTAATTCTAAATCCAAGATTTTCTTACTTGTAACATTTGAGTAAACTATAAGGAGATAATTCGAGCATACAATTAAAAAAATAATCTTATTCCTTTTCCTATAAAAAAACTATAACTATAATTTTATTACTTTAACTATTATTTTATTATTTTCCTTAAGAGGCTCATATTAGAACTCAAAAATCCTCTAATAAGTTTATGCCACTTTTATTCATGCTTTCATGCCTATAGTTTATTAAGTGTGATATATTTAAGTTGTCTTATAATATGCATCATCACAATTGAGTCAAAGAACATAAATTTGAGGTGCAAGGTTGAGAACTATTAAACCATGGCCTATAATTCTTTCAAATGAGTCAAGATGGTGAACCACCAACAAATGAAGGACTTTCAAGAAATGATGAAGAGGCTCCAGACTACCGAATTAGTCATTTGGAGCAACAAAAAAATGATGTTAGTCGAAGGATGACGATGTCATAACATCATGTATAAATAATTTATATATAGTATTATTGTAAATTAATTTGTACCTAGGATCAAGTGATAAGGGAGACATTGGGAGGTGAAAGTGGCATATTTGTTCTCACCTTAAGCCTTAATTAACAACAACATGCCCTCCACCCTCAATGATGATTGCAACATGGATGAGGTTTGGTGTACCACCAAGAGTTATGTTAATCAACATCATTTACAATTTGTCTCTTTTCATGTGCAATGATGGGCGGTTGGGCTAGCATATGGCTACAAGAAGCTTCCCAAAGCTCCCCTGCTTGGGTTCACGGTGGTATTAATTCCCCTTTTGTTTGGTTCTGCATTTTTATCCACTCATGCTAGGTTACTTGTAATTTCCAAACTTCTCTACAACCATTTTGGAAGTATGTATTTTAATCTTTGAGATGATGTTTTGGTACCATCATGCTTTTCTAGTGGGTGGTGTTGGGACAAGGACTAGGCCCTCCCATCATGTGTCCTTTCATACAACTTTGATTTCATCTCCGAGACTTAAATCTTCCTCCTCTGAGTTAGAGGTTTGATTTTGAGGGTGTAGGGGGGAAATGATATTAAACCTAGTGCCCTAAATCACTTTCCATTAATGGTTGGTTATAGATAGTGGAAGTTTATGAGGCATTTTCATCTAGGTTTCCTCTTCTATTTTAAATTTAATACTAATTCTAGTTCTTTCATCCTTGGTTCTTGAAGTCTTTTCCTCTAATTTTTTGGTCTAAGTTAGAGGGTTTCATCGTAGATATTATGTGTCCAAGGGGATAGGTCCAGTTTCAAATAATGGTTAGCTATAGTCTAAGTTTACTCCCTCATTCATAGTCTTGGTTAGTGTTTCCCTTAACAAAATGCATCTAGAAAAAAATCATGACTCATTAGCAAGTTAGATATCTTTGGGTTGCTAGAGGGTGAAATTATTCTGTGGGTTCAAATGTAAGGCCTCATGCATAGTTCCCAATCCAAGTCTTTTTTACAAACTCTAGCTACAATTCAACATGATTTACATGAAGTAGAGGAAATCTTAATGGAGATTCAATGTCACTCTAACTCGGAAGTTATTGCGATAATAGCTAATTGGGTGCATGATACAAACCCTATGAGGAGGCTTCTAAATCAATAAATGTATTTCTATGAACCTTGTGCTCTAAAAATGGTAATAAAATAATAATAAAGTCCTCTTTGAGGGAGAAATCTCCTTTTACAATGGATACAGTTTACAAGAAAATATTTGATGACCCTAAGACTATGTTTTGTTAGCACATACACAACAGACAAACAGTATATGTATATATAAAATTATAAAGTAGATAATTATTAAATTATAATTCAACATAATGTGATAATCAATTTTGCATATTTCTAAGAATGTTGAGCCACACAAGAAAGAGATGGGAACTCATTTATATGTGGCCTTATTTATAGAATTTTTTATTTTTGTAATTCTTCACATTTAGTTATACATATACATTGATACATAATTGTGGAAAAACAATTACAAATGCAAAATGTAAATCATTCGGAGGGGTTCAACATACAAGTACAGTAATACAGAACAGAGAAGACAATTTTCATTCATTCGAGTCCATCTGTAATAGTCATTGTAACATTTCTCTATTTTTTTTCTAATCATTGAATAAACCAGAATAACATATATGGTGCATGTAAACTCTTTCATTTATTTTCTATTTTAAAAGAATAGAACACAGACAACAAGATTTGCACGTGAGTTTTTAATACGAAGGCTAGTAATCCACGAATAGAGACCATCACTGAAATAGTCAAGCGCATTACAAACAGTTCGAGCAAGGGCGAGCATGTAAAAGATGGGTAATAAAAAAACCCAGGACAAAGGTAAGAAACATAAACCAAGACATTGTGATTTCTTTTCATTCCAGGAATATATATATATATATATATATATATATATATATATATATATATATATATATTATATATATATATATATATATATATATATATATATATATATATATATATATATATATATATATATATATATATATATATATATTATATATATATATATATATATATATATATATATATATATATATATATATATTATATATTTCGTATACATATGACAGAGAGTCTGGAGATAGCCCAACGAATAGTTAAAGAGCCGAACTAAATAGTAAAACCCTAGACGAGGGTTTCAGTTCCAAGAAAAAAATATATATATTTGTATACAATGAACAGCTAAAGAGCCAAACTATCCAGTAGAACCCTAGAAAATGGTTTCAAACAACCTTCAAACAGTCTTTTAAAATCATTGTATCATTACAAACATCGCAGAGTCAAACAAGGGTTTGTGCTAACAACCTAGGTCGCATAGCGATGACAGAGGCATATGATCAAAGAAATACTAGGATTCAATCCCACCTAATCGACAGAGACTAACCATAAAAAAAACAAGTCGTGACAGTGACAGAGTCTACCAGGAAAGGACTGCAGTGTTCACACCCAACACGCAAGACAGCAAAACCCCAACCTACAAAAATCGAAACCGGGCAACATTGTCATCCCAACTGTCAACAAAGGAAAGCAAACGAGGTTTGGAGAACTATTTACATAGTGAGAAAAAATTATCTAGAGGTTTAGCCACGAAGGAAGAAAGCAAAATCAGTGAGCCACATTCTACAGTGATAACCTGACACAGAGGAGCAAAAACTGTTAGAACCAAAGAAAGACGAGTAGTAAAATAAACCATGGAGGAATAAGTCACCTGGAGTGAAATTGCAAGCAGGAGGAGGCCATCGTAGATGTGACCTGTAACATACACACTATTAATCAAATCTAACCAGCAGAATGTACTCAATAAAACAATAACAGTGGAGCAAATACAAAACAACCAACCGAACAGAACATATTGATCCATTCTCTTACGCCAGTAAGCAAAACCATCACCCTGTGCTTAAGGAACTGAGCCCATAAGTCACCAAGACAAACGCAGGTGCCATATTCACATGTAGCAGAGCCCATTTCTGGCATAGGTAGAGCCTATGGCTCATTTCCAACCATCCATAATCAAAAATCCACTCACAAACCCAAACCCTCAACTCAACGAGGTTACAAATGCAAAAATGAACAATTGACATGGTAAATAGGGTTTTGGTGTAGACCAAGGAGCAGGAGAACAATAACCAAGGCAAGGACTGCCAACACAATGAGGGTTAATGCTATTCATAAATGCCACCAAGTGAATTCCAAAACCATCCACCAATTGACCACTAATTAGCATTTGTTAAGCCACAAAATCACTATTTAATTATTTATTTATTGATTAGTGCATTATTGTACTGTTGATTAATGTTGCCGCGTGGAACTACGGGCTGGTCCCATCATAGTGGTATCAGAGCATGATTTAGTGTTTTCTTGAGGAATGGGAGTTGGAAAACAAGGATGTGGAAGAGGTGCTCGAAGAACAGCAGATGAAGGGTTGCGAGAGGAGATCAAGATCCTTACTGCTCGTTCGGAGGCAGTTGAGGTAGGGAGAAGAAGTGATCCGAAGATAGGAGATGATAGCGAAGAAGAAGATGTAGTGACAATCGATGGATTGGATGAAGAAGGGCTGGAAATGAGACTGTTGAGGTCAGTCTTATTGGAAAATAGCAAGCCTAAACCAGAAATCCCAAATTATGATGGCAGCTTGTCCACAGCGTTTCTGTTGGATTGGATCAGCGATCTAGATAAGTATTTCGAGTGTGAGGAGATAAGTGAAGATCGAAGAGTTAAGTTCGTTGTAACAAAGCTGAAGGGACACATAACCCTATGGTGGGACAATGTCCAAATAGAGAGAAGGAGGTTGAACAAGTTGCCAATCAAGAAATGGTCAAGGATGGTGGCCAAGTTGAAAGGTAGATTTCTGCCTAAGGATTACTAGATTGTACTACATCGGCAAGTGTAGAATCTGAAGCAGAAAAGGATGACAGTCAGGGAGTACAATGAAGAATTCTACCAGGTAAATTTAAGAGTAGATTATACGGAAGACACCTTGGAGAAACCAGTCAGGTATGTGAATGGTTTAATGTTAGAAATATTAGATGAAATCAACATTCTTTCCATGAAAAGCATCGAAGAAGCATATTAGAGTGCTATGTAAGCAGAGGAGAAGATTGCTAGAAAACAAAATGCCAGGAGAGAATGGGGAACCAACAAAGTAAGAGGACAGTCTTATGGTAGGGGACGAACTACCAGTAGTAATGAAGAAGGCAGTAGTTCCAAGGCTTCTGGAATAGAAGAAAGAGGTGATAGCATGAGAGGTGGTAAGCTATACCAGCGAGGTAGGGGAAATGGCCGAGGTAGAGGAGCTAGTTATCGATGTTACAGGTGCCACCGGTGGGGGCACGGATCTTTTGAGTATCCTAAGGGGAAACAAGCTAGACAGAGTGGTGCGCATGTTGCACAACTAGAAGAAGCAGGGGCACCTCCCCAAGAAGCAGAAAATGTGCCGGAAATAGGGGAAGCTTTAGTTTTGAACAAGGTGTTGCTGAAACCAGCCAAAGAAACAATTGAATAAAATCAGTAGAAAGCTTTGTTTCGAAGAGTTTGTAAGTCACATGGTAAGTGTTGTAAGCTGATTATCGATAGTGGAAGTATAGATAATTTGGTTGCCACGGAGATGGTGGAAAAGTTGGGGTTGAAGCAGTTGAAACACCCCACTCCTTACAAGGTATCATGGCTGCAAAAAGGCCATCAGCTATTGGTAGATGAGCAATGCGAAGTGGAGTTTCATATCAATAGGTATAAGGAGAAAGGAATTTGTGATATAATGTTGATGGATGTATGTCACATACTGCTAGGCAGGCCATGGCAGTATGACAGGAAGGTGGTACATGACAGGAAGACAAACTATTATAAGTTTGTCAAAGATGGGATCAAGCACATGCTTGTGCCCATTAAGGAGGAAGAGACAGTGGGAACAAGTGAGACGAGAGTGTTGTTAATGGCCAGAAAACAGTTTTTGAAACAAATTGAAGACACTGAAGTAAGATATGCTATTGTAAGAAGAGCAAAGACGGTGCTACTACACAGAGAGGTGTCAGATTTTTCCACAAAAATTCAGCAGATGTTGCAGGAGTTTAGCGATATAGTGGTGGATGACTTGCCAGATAAACTTCCCCCTAAAACAAGTATAAGTCATCATATTGACTTTATACCTGGAGAAAGTTTTCCAAATAAGCTAGCATAATGGATGAGACCCAAAGACAATGAGGAGATCAGAAAGCATGTGCAAGAATTTCTAGACAAAGGGCTGATAAGGGAAAGTTTGAGCCCTTGTGTAGTTCCAACAATTCTCACTCCCAAGAAAGGAGGAGAATGGCGAATGTGCACAGATTCAAGGACCATCAACAAGATCACTATCTGGTACAGATTTCCACTACCACAGATGGTTGAAATGATGGATTGCTTGAGCGGGAAAGCATATTTTTCTAAGATTGATTTAAAGAGTGGGTATCATCATATTCGAATTCGAGAAGGGGATGAGTGCAAGACAACCTTCAAGACTAACGAGGGACTGTATGAGTGGCTGGTAATTCCATTTGGACTGAGCAATGCGCCCAGTGCCTTTATGCGATTAATGAATGAAATGCTGAAAGAATACATTGGGAAATTTTTAATAGTGTACCTGGACGACATATTAATTTTCAGCAAGACGAAGGAGGAACACTTTCGACATGTTTGAAAAGTGTTAGAAAAATTGCAGCATAATAAGTTACTGATAAATCTGAAAAAGTGTACTTTTTGGCAAAAAGAATTAGTTTATTTAAGTTTTGTGATTGAAGAAAATGAGTTGAAGATGGACCCAGAAAAGATTGCAGAAATTGTTAACTGGCCATCCCCGAAAAGCTTCTTTGAGCTACATAATTTTCATGGGCTAGAGAGTTTTTACCGAAAATTTATAAGAATTTTCAGTGAAATCTGCACACCTATGTTGGAAACTATAAAGAAGGCAAGTTAGCCTTTACGTTGGACTGAGGCAGCAGAAAGGAGTTTTCAGTTACTAAAGAAGAAGATCACAAGAGACCAATCCTAAGATTTCCAGATTTTAAAAAGCTTTTTCAGGTTTGTTGTGATGCAAGTGGTACGGCCATTAGAGCTATACTTATCCAAGAGGATAAACCTATTTCATTTTTCAGTGAGAAGTTGAACGAAAGCAGGCAAAAGTATTCATCTTACGACAAGGAATTCTATGCTATCATCTAAGCACTAAAGCATTGGAGACACTATCTCTTGGGGAATGAATTTGTTTTATTCTCGGATAATTCTACACTGCAGTATGTGATCAAACAGCACAAGCTGAATCAAAAACATGCTAAGTGGGTTGAATATTTGTAGAGTTTCACCTTTGTTTTGAAACACATCAGCGGATAGGACAACAAGGTGGTGGATGCATTGAGCAGAAGAGCCCTAGTCTTGAAGGAGAGTACTATACAAGTGCTGGGATTTGAGCACTTGAAAGATTTGTATCAGACTCACGCATATTTTAAGGAGGCTTACGAAGCATGTCAAAATCCTTTTGTGAGAGACAATACTCCATGGTTGGACTATAAGTTGCAAGAGAAGTTGTTGTTTAGAGGAGGATAGTTATGCATTCCTTACTACTCAATGAGAGAGAATATCATTCGGGAGAAGCACAGTGGAGGTCTAGCCGGACATTTCGGCATAGACAAGACATTGGAGCAGCTTAGTCATTTTTATGATTGGCTAAAAATGTGAAGGGATGTGTAGAGATTTGTGAACAGATGTAAAGTGTGTCAGTTGGCAAAAGGACACAGTCAAAATATGGGATTTGCATGCCATTGCCCATCCCAGGTAGACCATGGGACTCAGTCAGCTTGGACTTTGTCTTGGGTCTACCAAGGACACAGCGGGGTTATGATTCAGTGATGGTAGTAGTGGACCGGTTTTCGAAGATGGCGCATTTCATCCCTGGCAGAAAGACCAGTGATCCCTCTCACATGGCTCAGTTGTTCTTTACACAGATTGTCAAGCTACACAGTCTACCTAAGTCCATTCTCTCTGACAGGGACGTGAAGTTTACAGGGCACTTTTGGTGCACCCTGTGGAAGAAGATGGACACACATTTAAGTTTTAGCTCTGCTTACTACCCATAGACTAATGGGCAAACAGAGGTGGTAAACAGAAGCTTGGGGAACCTACCATGGAGTTTGATAGGTGAAAATTCATGGATGTGGGATTCAGTACTTGCCCAGGCAGAGTTTACTTATAATGACTCGCCCAATCGTAGCACACGTTGTAGTCCTTTTTAGATCTTATATGGCATGCATCCTCACGGAGTGCATGAGTTGCGAGATCTAGGACAGCAGGAAAGACAGAGTGCTGATGGGGAAGATTTTTCTAACGCGATGAAAGATTTGCATGAGCAAGTGAAAGTGGATTTGCAGAACAACATTTAAAAATATTTTGAATCGGAGCAGATTTGAATCGGAGAGAAGTGCAGTTTAATGTGGGGGATGAAATCCTCGTGCATCTGTGCAAGGAATGTTTCCCTAGAGGTGCATACAACAAGTTGAAGTACAAGAATATAGGTCCCTGCAAAGCCCTCCAGAAATTTTCAGCGAATGCCTACGAAATACAGCTGCCACTAGGAATAGGAATTTCACCCATCTTTAATGTAGCATACCTCTTTCCATATGTTGTTGATTAAGAGGAATATAGTACCACACAGTCTACATGGGACACCCAAAATGGAAGTGAGACTTGGAAGAGAGAAATGCCTTACATTTAGCCCCCCGAGATCGAGAGGATCCTTGACACTCAAGTGGCCAAGTGAACTCCACAGAAAGAGTATTTGCAATATCTGGTCAAGTGGAAGAACCGTCCTATTGAGGACAGTTTGTGGCTTGATGCTAGACAGATAAAGTAGGTGGGTTATTCAGTCGAGAAGCTCATGGACTAGAGTCATGATTTCTTTTTACCCTGGGAGCCTGATGCAGGAGCATCCAGCTAAGGGCACCATGACTTGGTGTTGGTGTCTGCCAAGGTGGAAAGTTTATTAATGTTTGGTTTCTTTATGTTTAATCAGTCAAAGCAGAATGTAGGGACTTGTTTCTTCTTAATTTCAATATTAGTTATGGAATAGTCTACTTAGTTAGGGTCACTGTCACAATTGTCTGTCTTTTAGTCAATAATCGTTTTATAACGGTTTCCTTCATTTTAGAGAAAAAAAACAATCATATCAAATGTAAAATCTTGCAGTGCAAGCAAAATCAAATGCCTTAACAGTTATGTAACTCATAGAATAAAAACTGAAAAGTAACTATGCATAGTTCAGATAACTGTGGACAAACAAGTACAAATGCAAAATGTAAATCATTCAGAGGGGTTCAGCATATGAGTACAGTAATAGAAAACAGAGAAGACAATTTTCATTCATTCAAGTCAATCTGTAAGAGCCATTGTAACATTTCTCTACTTTTTTGTTCCTAATCATTCAATAAACCAGAATTGCAGATATGGTGCATGCAAACTCTTTCATTTATTTTCTCTTCTAAAAGAATAGAATGTAGACAACAAGATTTGCACTCGAGTTTCCAGTACAAAGGCTAGTAATCCACGAATAGAGACCATGACTGAAACAATCAAGTGCATTACCAACAGTTTGAGCAATGACGAGCATGTAAACACTGGGTAACAAAAAAAACCAGGACAAAGGTAACAAACATAAACCAATACATTGTTATTTCTTTTCATTCTAGGATAATATATATATATATATATATATATATTCGTATATATATGACAGAGAGTCCGGAGATAGCCCAAGGAACAGTTGAAGAGCTGAACTAACCAGTAAAACCCTAGATGAGGGTTTCAATTCCAGGAAAAAATATATATATTTGTATACAACGAACAATTAAAGAGCCAAACTAACTAGTAGAACCCTAGACGAGGGTTTCAGACAACCTTCAAATAGTATTTTAAAATCATGGTATCATTACAAACTTCATGGAGTCAAACAAGGGTTTGTGCCAACAACCCAGGTCGCATAGCAATGACAGAGGTGTATGAACAAAGAAATACTGGGATTCATTCCCACCTAATCGACAAAGACTAAGGATAAAAAAACAAGTCGAGACAATGGCAAAGCCTACTAGGAAAGGGCCACGACATTCACACCCAACACGCCAAAGAGCAAACCCCCAACCTGCAAAAATCGAAACCGGGCAGCACTGTCAGCCCAACTGTCAATAGAGGAAAGCAAATGAAGTTTGGAGAACGATTTACACAGTGAGAAAAAATTACTTGGAGGTTTAACAGTGCAGGAAGAAAGCAAAGCAGTGAGCCACATTTTGCGGTGATAACCTGAGATGGAGGAGAAAAAATTGTTAGAACCAAAGAAATACGAGGAGTAAAATCAATCATGGAGGAATAAGTTACCTGGAGCGAAATCAGAAGCAAGAGGAGGCCACCGTAGATGTGACTTGTAGCATGCATACTATTAATCAAATCTAACGAGTAGAATGTCCTCAATAAAACAATAATAGTGGAGCAAATACAAAACAACCAACCGTACAGAACATACTGAGCCATTCTCTTACACCAGCGAGCAGAACCATCACCCTGTGCTCAAGGAACTGAGGCCATAAGTCATCAAGAGAAACGCAGGTGCCATATTCATAGGTAGCGGAGCCCATTGCCGGCGCAAGTAGACTGTGTGGCTCATTTCCAACCATCCACAACCAAAAATCTACTTACAAACCAAAACCCTCAGTGCAGCGAGGTTAAAAACATGGAAATGAACAACTAACATGGTAAATAGGGTTTTGGTGTAGACCGAGGAGCAGGAGAACGATAACCAAGGCAAGGACCACCCGCACAACGAGAGTTAATGCCAATCATAAATGTCACCAAATGAAGTCCAGAGCCATCCAGCAATTAACCACTAATAAGCATTTGATAAGCCACAAGATCACCGTTTAATTATTTATGTATTGATTAGTGCATTATTGTACTATTGATTAATGTTGCCGCGTGGAACTATGAGTTGGTCCCATCATTACGCAAAACCAATTCCAATGTAGTCATGTTCATTCAATTCTCTCAGCTATGAATCTTCTAGGATAAAGATATTAATTCGAGGAGCACGTTGTACTAAACTAGTTGGATATTATGATAAGGAACTCTATTTTTCTGCATCTATGTTTGTATACTAAAACTAGATTAAATTTCCATTAAGAAAAGTGTATGGAGAAGTGTATTTTGGACTAGCTAAGAAAGAAGTGTACAAAACTAGTCCTTATATGAATTGAAGTGATCAATGGAATTTTGAATAAGCTAAAGAAAAAGTAGTCTCTTTCTTCAATCTTTTCATTCAGTGGAAGGGTGCAAGATTGGTTGAAGCTCCATTGTAAAAAACTGCAGAATTATTAGTTTTATTTATTTATCTGACCTTGTGCATGGGTGGAATATCTTTCTTCATTGAACTTGACATTCATAAAATTGCAAGCTTCAATAATACAACATAAAGGGGGATAGTCTCAAACAATGCTCTCCACAACACAATCAATTATAAATAGGCTAGCTTACCTCTGCAAAGCTACTAATAGATCTGATTTTCACCACACAAGTTGATGTTGAATCATCTTCTCACTAACATCATCAATAATGTCCACAAGAATAGAGTCCATCGTTCAAAAGATGAATTCGAGTTACCACAAATGTGAAGGTTCTCGAATAGCCAACCATGAGAAGTTTTAATAAGCCTAAATGTAATGGCCAGATTTTCACTATGATGAGATAAAGCATTAAACATAACAACAACAAAGGTGACACTATTTGGTTTTATGCCAAGGTGTTGCATTTGTTTAAATAGTTGAAGGGCTTCCTTACCAAATCTGTGAATAACATATCCTACAATAATAGAAGTCCAATAGACAACATCTCGTTTAGACAGTTTACTGAACATTTTATGTGCATCAACATCTGCAAAAAGAGGTCCATAACCTTATTAAGATACCCCTTACGTGCATATCCAACAAGTATTGGTCCCATTAAGGCATTTAAAGAAAATGTTTCATGACCTCATCTACGTTCCCATCCTCTACATACCCTAATATCGTAAAATTCCAATATACTACATTTGGTTCAGGAATTTTGTCAAACACTTATTGTGCATTCTCTATGCAACCATATTTAGCATACATATTTACAAGAGAAATCCCCACAATGGCATTACATTACAGTCCACTAGCAATTATGTCATGGTGGACTCCTTTGCCAAGTTCTTGAACTACCAAATTAGAACTACCAAATTAGCACATGCAAGTAAAACACTTGTGAATGCGAAATGGTAAGGTTGGGTACCTAGTTTTTGCCTTGCATAATCGACCACCATTTCGAACGATCACACCATGTTTGGTTTATACATTTACTTAGGTAGCTAGGGTGCCTTATCTCCCATCTCCATATAGAGTAATTTGGTCACATCTTATTTCATCTATGATACTAGTTCCTATGCTACTTCCTTACGACAGTTCCTTTGCAACATCTCGTGCAATTGCTAGTTTATTTAATTATGATTTTTTGGTGCATCAATCCTTTAACCAACATGGTTCCTCTAAGTAGACTGGATTTATTTAACAAATGCATCTATATAACATATTTTTGTGTTTCTATAATTTTATATACCCTTATATTCAATTTTTTTATAAGTATATACTCAAATGTATATATTTTTACATTCTTATGTCATTGTATATATGTTATTATTCTCTTATGTAAATACAAAATTTGGAAAAAAATAATATATTAAAGAAAAAAACTATGTATATATTATAACTAAAAAACAATAACATATGTGAATATATTACATTGAAAAAATTAAAATATTATGTTTACAATTTTTAAGTAGCTTCGGGAGTCTACAATTTAGTATTTTTTCAGCTATTTTTTTTGTCAATTCCATATGAAATGAAATAAAGATTGGTTGAAATTGTGAGTTTTAGATATATAGATAAATAGGTCCATTTTGACCACTAATTTGTTGAGTGGCAAGGGGACCAAATCTATTGAATTGCAAATATTTTTTCAAATTTTATATTCTAAAAAAAGAATTACTTCAAAAGATTTGATCCTATTGATACATGCTAAATTTCTTATTAAGATCAATCTATATTGATATATAATTAGGCCGATAGACCTTCCTATGCATCAACTTCTTCGTCAACACTTTTACCCTGCTCCGTTCGATCAGATGAGACACTTTCAACGGTTGATTTGAAGTGTGCTTTCTGCTGCCGATTTTTAGGCCGATAGGTTTTGACATCTGGCTATTGGGCGCAAAAAAAAATAGATTGCTTGAAACCTAATACAATAAGTCTGTTATTACAGAGAGTCGGAGAAAAAGCTATGGGAAGGAGCAGGTGCAGATCGCGTTATCCGCCTGCCTAAAAGCCAGGGTCTTCTCTCGCATCCAATATTCTTGAACACAATTAAATCGTCTTGGCTTATTTTTTGCATGGCCGAGAAGCAAGGAAAGGCTAGTGTACACAGGATTCTACATTTAAGTCTACCTTGTTCAGCTATATTATTATATCTGGATTCCCCTCTGTTATTCCTATTTTTGTAGTTGCAAAATAATTTCGTTCAATAAGGGTAGCACATTGTTCTTTAGTATGGTTGTGGAATTTCTAAATATGACTTGTGGAGAAGAGGATTTTTCTAAGCTCCCGGTTCGAAAATATTGTTTATTATTTTGTTTGTACTGTCAAGAGACATTTTGTTGTGTAATGGAATTGATCTGTTAACCGGTTGGAAATAGCTATAGCTTTGGTTGTCAAATTTGTCTTATATACAAGAACCAGGAGTTGGCATTCTCAGATGGACTTGATTATGCCTTTTTCACCAAAAGATGGAAGTAATGGATCTGGAATTTGCGGATGGAACCAAAAATTGAAAGAATCAGTTTGTGGTTTTGCATTTTGAAGTATTTGGTCTATTGTTCAAGAATCAATCTGTATGTTGGATTTCGAAGTGATCTTTCAGTGATTATTTATTTTGAGCCAAAGTTTTGATTCAAAATTTTGAGAAAAGATCTGTCTGCAACTTGCATTTAAGGAGAATACTCGAATAGTTGGGTTTTAATAAAAGGAGCGGCCTAGAACTTGTATTTGAGCAGAACAAACACATAACTTGGTCTGAAATAAGCATTTGAAGGCAGGTTTTTTGAAAGATAGAACGGGCATTTTGCTACTGAGATAATTTTTCAAGGATGTGAAATTGAATCTAGCAGAATTAGCCAATATTTGACAATGCCAATGTTGATCTCTCAGGCTAGTTTATTTATCCATTTACGTAAAAATTTATGAAGAGACAACATGCACATGGAGTGGAGGATAGCTATACAAAATAATATATAAAAGAATCAGAGGTTTCTTTTAGAAGCTAAATTTTTACTTGAAGAGAACACAATGTTTTCGTTTAGTATTAGCAAATAGCAACTCTTCATAAGGATCTTCATTTATCTCAGTATAATTCAATAGCAGTTATGGAGGAGGAAAAAAACCCAAGTGATTTGCTCGAAAATGTAGTACGACCTCCTTCCTTGCAGGTCAGTAGTAGTTTGAAGGCCACGCTGTTAGGCAGGTTGACTCCTCATAGTTATCCTTCTTTTCGGAAGTCTCAACCTAGCACGACTCTAAGAAAAGATGTGAGGTTTTATGCAAGTCCTCTTCAGTGTATTCTCGACTGGCGCCTGCTACTGCGGTTGGTCATAATTGGGTTATGGAGCTACCTGGGGTTTCATATTCAATCGAAATGGGCTCACAGTGGAGATAGATAAGGGTTTAGTGGATTTGAGTCTTGAGTTGATTCTGATCAGGATTTGGGAAGCCATATTTTGGTTAAAGATCACGTTGTTTTCGATGGAGTAAAGAAAACAAAACCTCATAATGTGCAGTCATTGAGATTTAATTCCAGCGATTCAGAAAACACAGACAAAAGAAATACAGATGGTGAAGTGCTTTCTACAATTAAAAATCCCGGGCTAGAATGTAAGTCTCTAGTAATTTTGGAAAAATGGTTTTGGAAAGGGAGTCCGGGAGTCATACACGATAAAGTAGAAAGTCAAATGAAAAAAAAGAGCAATGAAGCCTTTCAAAAGACCACTAGAGTGAAAATTTCAAGGAGCAATTATAATTCATCTAATTCATCATCAGATCAAGACAGTTTAAGACATATTGCAGAATCCCTTCCAAATCATACTTCCCACGAAAATTTTGGGATAGGTAGCAAAGCTGGAATGATGGTTAAAGGAAATAATATAGTGTCGAAGAATACCATAATCGAAATAGGAGGCACAAATGCTAGAGTCGCAAGAAATACTTCCTTTAGTATCCTGGTTGGACCTTTTGATAAAATTGAAGACAAAGTTTTGGGATGGAATTCTAAAAAAAGGTACAGTACATGCAACAGAAAATGCTTATTTGCGCATGCTGTGAGAAGAAGGTCATTAATTGTGGTACTTCATGAACTATCCATGACTGGTGCTCCCCTTGCCATGACAGAACTTGCAGCTAAAATTCTGAGCTATGGAGGAAGAGTCTCTGCAATAGCATTGAGTAAGAAGGGTAGCCTTATGGTGGAACTTGTCAAGCGAGGTATAAAGGTGTTGAAGGACAAAGCAGTTCCTAGTTACAGAGTAGCTATGAAGACTGATATTGTCATCATTGGCTCTTTTATTAACATAACGAATCATAAGTTTCCATAAATTAAAAATGAAAATTTGTGTGGACAAATTTCTTTCTTCTTGGTAGATTATTCAAATTTTGCTCTATGTATGTGCATAATTCATTCCAAAGGTAATTTGTTTGTGTAATTGGCTTGCTTTTCGCTCCCTAAGTATTCAATATGGTTGGATAGAGAAGCATTGTCAAATGGTAGGGGATAGTCATGGTGGTTATTTCCTTGGTCACTAGAAAGCTTAGTAGATGCTTGGCCATCTATAGAGGTTTCTTAATTTTGGGTAATTAACTTACTCTAAAATGAAATAAGACATTCAATGTGTTCCGTGTAATATAGATATAAACAAAACATCTAAAGAAAAGTAATTGCACAATGATCTAGTCCAAGAAAACAAGGTTTTCCAGAAACCAATTAAGCCTTTCAACCTTTTCGGCTTATTTTCTTATATCAAACATTTGTGTAAGGTTTCAACCAATTAACATTTCATTCAGTATATATCTACAAATCAAGGATTTTGGGATCAAATCCCACAAAGCAATTCCATACGTACTCTTCAAATTCCTTAAGCTTTTGAAAGTAAAACCAATGAATTATCAATATAATTTTACAATAATAAAAAACAATTAGGTCTTTAGCCAGCTCAAATTGCTCATCCTTTAGGCTTGAACCAACATCTCTTCTAGAAAAATTCAACAATTTTAATTTAATAATCTTATCAGCCTCTCTTTGTACCTTTTGGGACAATTGCTAATAATAATATTTAAATAATATTGGTATGTTTTTTTTAATGACATAATAACTAAAACATTAATATATGAATATACCAATTCTTACATTTAATTATCTTGAACAATAAAGTTTTGAAAAAAAAACATGGTAAAAAGTATGAAATATTTAAATTTTTAAAATGTTATTTTTTTAATTAAAAAATTATATTAGTTTCTAAAGCGTTAATTTTTAATAAAAATTTTATGCTACCTTTATGTACAAATAAACGCACTTTTATACCTGAATTCAATTATAATTCAATAAAATAAAAAAATAAAAATGTAATTATTATTATTTTAATTTTTATATTATTCAATTGTCTATATAATTTTTATTAATAACTTTAATAATTAAAAATATAAAAATTGAAATTTGAATTTAAAAATTATATATATATATATATATATATATATTATATATATATATATATATATATATATATATATATATATATATATATAATTAACTTCTTATAATAAAAAAATATTAAAATTACAAATTAAATTTAAAAATTATATATATTTCAATAATCAATGTGTATTACAAATTCAGGTTTAAAGAAATAAAAATATATACACTTTTGCAAATTAATAAGAAAGATAATGGAATATAGAATTGAAATCTTTGATAATTTATATTACGAAAATATAGACGAATAGCTAATGAACAATATTTGGTTGATCGGCTTGAGTCATATAGAACAGAAAAATAAGACTGGATTGACCCACCTGAGTCATAGAGAGGAGTGAACTGTTGTAGGGGTCCATTCATGAATATGTTGGAGGTTTCAAGTCATCTTCCTACTTGAAGTAGGTTACAGTTGTTATCAACTCATTCCATCTCTCTCATTCTGAATTCCATCTTTCTATGGACATTGTTGGCTACCAAATCTCTATGTCCAATACCATTAGCATCCAAATGAGAGGAGGGGGACCATTATTCTCATTTTCACATGCAATGGAATATTTTATTTCTACCATTACTTCATCCCATTCCATCTCTCTTTCTCTCAATTTCATCCTTCTATGGACATTGTTGGCTACCAAATCTCTATGTTCAATAACATTAGCCTCCAAAAAGAGAGGAGGGGGACCATTATTCTCATTTTCACATGTGATGGCATCTTTTGTCTCTGCCACTACTTCAAACATGCTTGGCCTACAACATAGTGTACCCTCCACACATATGAGGCGAAGTTTGGAAACCTTAACTATTGATCTCGTGTCATAGTTTCCATCCAAACTCTTGTCTATAATTGCCTCTATGTTTCTAGCATTTTCATCCATCTTCACATGTCGTTTCACCTATACATGATGTCAACATAATATCTAATTTTGGTGAGTGACAATTTAAAATCATAAAATGTTATTCGTTTAAATGATTTATCATAATCAAGTTTCTTACCGATTGAACGAGGTCAACCTCCTCTTCATTTAGGAGGAGGTTAAACTCCATTGAAGCCTCCATCCACAACCAAGTAAAAGATAAGATTTGCCTCACCTGATGAGGGTCAAACCCTAGTGTTATCCATTAGTCAACGATCATAAAGCAAATAAATTTTAACCCTCATAAAGAGGGGGAGCCAATAAGTTAACTTGATCAACCCCATTGGTTCACAAAAACAAAATTAACCTAAGGAATGTGTAAAAACTATGAACCCAGAGGTAGAATAGAAGAAAAGAGCCCAATAATGCCAAAATTTAGACTAGAATATGACAACTTAGTTGGGGTAATTCTACTAGAAGTTACCATGCCCTCACTTTGAAACCTAGATAATTTTCTTGTAACCATCCGAGATTGTTTGAAATATATATATATAGATAGAGAGAGAGAGAGAGAGAGAGAGAGAGAGAGAGAGAGAGAGATCCATCATTATGATGTATTTATGAAGCATTAAGAGGGAACAAATATTTAGAGATGTAAATAATTTCCAAATTTTCCATTCTAATTGAGGTCTTCACCTCATTGAATTTCATCATTCTCTATGCTTATTACATATATAATTAAGATGAATCTATACTAGTATATGTGTGTCTGTGTATGACCATGCACCATGTGCCAATTCCATGTTAAGCACTAAGGGAATTACACATGACTTTCATATAAACATGATTAAAATGTTTTGACCATAAAATATATATTTATATTACTTAAAAAGGATAGTGAAATATTTTATTTATATTTTTTTATTTTTAAATTAATATTTTTTAAATTTCATTTGTCAAATCCATAATGTGATAACAAAATGATACATAACAACACAACATCAAAATGTTTTAAATATATATAAAAAATTACTTCTTGTTGCTTTATAGCAATTGAAAACACACATATATACTTATGTTAGTTATTAATATTTCTCCTAAATATCACATATTTACTTCATGTTGAAAAATGAAATACTAGTTTTGAAATGTCGTGTGTCAATTCCATATGGAGAGAAAAATGATATAGAAAACCCAACATCGAAATGTTTTAAATACATTAAAAAATTTACTTCTTGTTGCTTTATAGCAATTGGAAACACACACATACACATATATAATTGTGTTAGTGATTATTATTTCTCCTAAATATCACATGTTTACTTCATGTTGAGAAATGAAATACTAGTGCATCTTTTTCATATTCCACTTTAAATAGTACTATTTTACTTAAAATATTTCTTTTTGTAAAATAATTTTCAATTAATGATTAGCATTGAAATATTTTTTTATTAATTACATAAAAAATTGCAAGCTTATACAATATTTACATATTGTTATATTGGTCCTCTAAAGAGGAATTGAGACCAACATCCCCACTCACATGACAATCACCAACCACCACGATGCCCCACCTATACTAATTACACAATATATTGAATAATATAGAAAAAAAATGTTATATATTTATCTATATATATTTAATTGTATGGAATTATAAAAAAATGTCTTCCATCTAATAAATTATTATTATTTATTATTATTATTATAGGAAGTTCTTTCATACAATATATGGTAACATATTAATTGTAAATTATTTGACTATGTTGGAATTATAACACTGAAAAAAGGATGAATGGAAGTTGGAAGACTTACTATAGGCTTGAAGGAATTTTAAGTCCACATACATTTGGATTTGGGGAAAAGAATCTCCTCTTTATGAGTCTTACCACTCCTACTATTTAATATGGGCATGAGGTAGGTTTGTTTTTGTAGAATATTGAGATATTCATGTAGAAATATTGAATAGGTCTAGTTTATAACCTACACACTCAAGATTAAAGGAAATACTCATAACCATATTCTCTTTATTGAAGCAAGCTCTTCCCCCATTGAAAGCACGGTTATGATTGGGTATCTTATTTATATGAAAAAATTATACAATATGCATACCAATAGGTTTCCTAAAATTGCTTGTAACTCTAGCGAAAAGCCCTCATCTTTGGCTCAAGAAAGGGTAGCATACAGATTCTCATCCTTGTCTTGGTGGACCATTGGGAAAATATCATCACATCTAAAAAGGAGAAATTATGTGGAAATAAAGAGAAAGGGAAAAAGGAAGCTATGATATTATAATTAGGTAATCAACCACAATGTAGAAAACAAAAATTACCGCTCTATATTGATTACTGCTAAGAAGAAAAAGAAAATTGCTAAGATCAGAACTAATTCTCATGAGCTTCATGGTGAAGCTATTTGTTGATGAATTCCCAAAATCCCATGGAAAAATAGAGAGTGTAACTTATGGGATCCTATAAAGGTTGAAGATGAAAAGAACTTTCTCTTATATTTCCCATTTTATATTCACATTTGATCTAATTTTCAAAATATCTATCACACTGCCAGCCTTATTTACTTTTAACTTAATGAAACTATGATGATATAGAAAAAATTTTCTCACATTTTTTTCACTATAGAAATAAAATGTTTAAGAGTTTCCATTAATCTCTTACATTTTTAAGGTTCAATAGAACATATAGGTCTTATGGGACATCGATCATCATCATCATAATAGTAATAATAATAGTATATGTCAATTGGAAGTATTTGGAGTGGTTGAGAAAAATGGTGTGACCTTCACTACCTTTATTATATTATGATTTTAAGATCATTATTTTATTTTTTTGGGTTATTAGTTAACTAATAACCTCAATACCAAATGGTGTCTTTGAAAACTACTTATGGATTAAGATAAGTAATTAATATTAATAGTAATATAATATTTACCTCCTCGTGGGACAACCGAGTGGTTGGCACAATGGCATGTTATCCGTTCCACCTATTTTGAAATTCCACAGAGAGAGTTACCAATTAGACATGGTAAAAGGTGGTATTGAAACAACCACTTGACTGAATCCAAAACATATTGATTCACCATATACCACCATTCTATTTATCTTATCTATCTATATTATATATATATATATATATATATATATATATATATATATTATATATATATATTATATATTATATTATATTTATATATAATTAAAAAGCCATTTAAAAACAGCATGTAATAATATTATTTCAGTATATTTTATGTTTATCTCAATAACTTTAATTTTAATTATAATGTTCATATTAAAATTAAAATGAGAATTAAGAAAATAATAAAAAAAATTAAAATATTTTAGAAACCATGTTTCACAAAATGTAAAATAATGGCACCTATAAGCACATTCTATAGTCTAGATTAAGAAAAGTATGATTTTGTCCCGCTCAAAATGGAGTTGATACATATTTTTTTTAAATAAACACAAAATGGTATCTAAATAAAGAAAACTATGTTAATTATAATGAAAATAAAAATAAGAAATGAATTAGCTGCATTTTTACCTCATATAATATATTCACAATTAGATATATAACACATACTCTAATATTTTCCACCTAATTTATAATATAATAATTTAGTGTTCTTAAATAATCATTTTTAATATGAATTATAATCATTATAAATAATATAATCAATAAAGTTAAATGGTTAATATATATTTTGAATGATTAATATGAATTATAATCATTATAAATAATATAATCAATAAATTTAAATGGTTAATATATATTTCAAGTGTTTAGGAAAGGATGATAATTCTAAATCATATGGTAGATAATCCTAAAATAGGAAGGAACACATAAAATTAATATTAAATTTATTGAAATATTAAGTAACATCTAAATATATTATTTAGGATTTGAATAATTTATGTATTTCTTTAAATGCCATTTTAATATTGAAAATGAATTTAACTCTAGAAAATAAGGTTCATTTAAAGAACATAAAATTAATTAGATAAAATGGTACATGTTATACAAAAAATAATTTATTTTATTAGGTAAATTGTCTATATTTTTAACCTAAAGTGTTATTTATCTTTTTGATATAATGACATTTCATTTTAAATAAATAATATATCAGAAATATGAAAATGAATATACTAATAATTTAAAATTTATTGAGGAAGTTAAATATAATCTAATGAAAAAACGAATTAGTGACATTTTTTATCACATTTACTCGTGTTCATATACATAACACACTATTATATTGTGAAACTAATTTATAATATTTTATATTATTTCTAAATAAATAATTTTAATTTTTATAAGTATTATAATCAATAAATTTAAAAAGTTAAGGTCTATTTTAATTAATGGTGAAAGGATGATAACTATAAATCATAAAGTAGATGATCCTAATTGCATAATAATAAAATGATTTCAGTGAAATATTTAAATAACATTTTCATATCAAGTAAAAGATATTATTTACCATTTGAATAATTTTTATATTTCCTTAATTTCACCTTAATACTGAAAATAAAATTATTTAATTCCAAATCACATAGACTATTTAAATGAAAAGATAAATATTATGTAAAAAGTAATCTCCTTTATTAGTTAATATTTCTTCACTTTTTAATCTCGAATGTAATCTGTGTATAAATGTAAATGAAAATACTAATATTTTGAAATTCATTCACGAGGAATTGGAATTTAATCGCTTGACTGAGTTCACATTGTTTACCACACATTCAAAACTAGACACATAATGCACATTTTGATAGTATTTTTGTTATTGTTTTAAATAGATCATTTTTATATAAATTCTTATAGATATTATAATCATTAAATTTAAATAGTTGAAATATATTTTCACTTATTTCAGGATGATCATGGTAAAGTATCATGTATATAATCCTTAAATGATATTTGTTTATGTGTATTTATTTGTAGAAATTTCTTTGCCAATCTTTACAGAAAGTTATACATATTGCACTCTTACATTGATATATAATTTATATAATTATGATTGTTTGATGTATGAATCTCTTTAACTAACATGGTTCCTTTGGACTAGCTTATTAAACAAATGTTTAATTAAATATAGAGAAAGAGAGGTGGTTATGAGTGATTATATAATATTATATATATATTTATATGTTTTTAATAATTATATTATATATCTGCTTTTGTTTATCTATATAATATATAAATATTATTATTATATATATTTATATATATATATATATATATTTCTTTGTAATTGTATATATGTTTTATGTTTTTTTAGATAATATTTAAATAAAAATTGCATACCTCTAGTAGAGAAACCCTAAATGGTTGTAGAATTTGCATTAAATATATTCAATTTATATAATATCTAATTATATGTTTATATTATATATATTCAAATTTTTATATTCTTATTTATCTATTTTAGTGCTTTGAATTAAGTTTCATTGAAGTTAAAGCAATAAAAAAATGCATAAATTAACTCACAATTATATATACATAGCACTCAAATATTATATAATAAACCTATAACATAAAAAAAAGTGTATATATATAAACTAATTTGAATTATGCCTACTTTAATCTAGAAATATAAATGTATTGTTTTATTTTTTTGTATATTAATGTGTCGATCTTCCCTTAAATCTAATAAAGTATTTTTAGGTTATGTGTTTTATATAGTATTTAAAATTAAAAAATTATAATAATATCTATATCTGTGTGTATTTTCTAACTTATAGAAGGAACAATATTTTTCAAGGGAATCTCTAGAGATTTTTGATGTTGTGTACTTTATAGAGTGTTCAAAATTATTATTCAAACAATAAAAAATTATATATAGAGAGATTGCGTAACTTATAGATGAAATAGTCTTTTTCATGGTAATCCTGGGATACAAGAATTGAAATTTCAAGGAAGAATAATCTTTTTCATGCTTCCATATTTTTGAAGTTACGTACTCTATATAGTATTCAAAATTATTATTCAAACAATGAAAAATTATATATAAAGAAATAGATTGTGCAACTTACAGAAGAAATAGTCATTTTCATGATACAATCTCAAGTAAAAATGTGATTTTTTGTTTTTTAAAATACATTTTCAACGCATAAATGGATTCAACACCCTGAAAAACATAGGGCATACTTGAATTCTACAAATTAAACAACTAGAGTTTTTAAATATCTCTATCAAATTTTGATTAAAATAAAATAAAACAAAATATGATGTTTAAATGTTTTAAATATTCTTAGTATTTTACATTTTGGTCTTTTTTAGGTATAAGTTTTTTTAGCAATTTTCTATGAAATCTAGCGAAGATCGATTGGAAATGCAAAATTTAGCCTCATCATCTACACAATCCAAGTGGTCAAAGGGATTTTCAATATCTTCAATCCATTTATATATTCAAAAATACAATTTAAACCATGAAAATATATATATATATATAGATATACATATACCAACTCATTTTAACCATTAATCTATCACTTAACAAGATAGGCCAAATTTATTAAGTTACAAACTTTTTTCTAAATTTTATACTTTGCACTCAAAATTTGATCCAAGGTTTCAATATTCTTAATATTTAAAAGATTAATTTTGAATTAAAACTTATATTAATTTATAAAGGGTTAAATTTTAATAAAAAAGTTATGTTTCTTCCCTATTTAGATATAAATGAATGCACTTTTGTATAGCAATTTAATTAATTAAATTAAATACGAAGAAAAAAATGTAATTATCATTTTTAAAAGATATTTTTATTAAATAGTCTGTATAATTTTGATAATATAGTTGGTATAAGTTTACTAATTAAAAATATAATTTTGATAATATAGTTGGTATAGGTTTAATAATTAAAAATATTAGATTATAAATTTAAATGGTTTAAGTCTAATATCTGAGAGCAATCACAATTTCTAGTTGAAAGAAATATAAATATGTACATCTTTGAAAACTACATGGAAAAATCAACGAAGATAGAATTAAAATGTTTCATAATATATTTATGAAAATGTATATCAATAGCCTACGAATCATATAAAACAGTCGTATAAAACAGGAAAAACAACATTGTCTTGACGGGCTTGATTCACAGAAATGAGCGAACTGTTTTACGGGTCCATTGATGGATATGTTGGAAGTTTTAAGTCATCTCCCTACTTGTGGAATGTTAGAGCTGTTATCAGCCCACTCCATCGCCCGGTTGGACATTGCCCGTGGTTGGAGATCGGCCAGTTGCAAATCTCCATGTTCGATACGTTCAACACCCTCCAAAATGAGAGGAGAGGGACTATTATTCTCATTTTCATATGTGATGGCATCTTTTATCTCTGCCACTACTTCAGACATGCTTGGCCTACAAGATGGTGTACCCTCCACACATCTAAGCGCTACTCTCGCAACCTTGACTATTGATCCCATCTCGTACTTTCCGTCCAACCTCTTGTCTATAATTTCCTCTATGGCGCTAGCGTTTTCATCCATCTTCACATACCTTTCCACCTATACATGACGTCAACATAATATCTATTTTTGGTGAGTGACGATTGAAATCGTAAATCTGATTAATGTTAATCGGATTCCTTACCCATTGAATGAGGTTAAGCTCCTCTTCACCCAGATTTGCATTTATGGGGGATCTGCCGCATATGATTTCCAGCAACACCACTCCAAAGCTATATACATCACTCTTCACAGTCAACATTTGAGTCCGGAAATAACTGCACAACATACCGAACAGAAAAACAGAAAATTAACAGAACTTGTACAATATCAACAATATTGCACAGAGAGAGGAGGGCATATGAATATATACTCTGGATCGAGGTATCCTATTGTTCCCTTTACTGTAGTGCTAGTATAAGAAGGCTCTGAGATCCTTGACAGACCAAAATCGGCAACCTTTCCATTCATATTGGCGTCTAAAAGAATATTGGCAGACTTAACATCCCTGTGAATTATCTTTGGAGTGCAACCCTTGTGTAGGTATTCCAGTCCTTTCAACACAAAGAGGTGGATCACATGAGAATTATGGTTAAAACATTATTTATTGAAATGTAAAATCGAAAGTAGATATATCACATAGATGTACCAACCTTGTATCACATAGATGTACTGTGCACTAATTTATTTAAAGACTTACCTTGCGCTGCATCTAAAGCTATTTTGAGCCTTCTTTTCCAACTTAGAGGGGAAAGCTCTGCGCTACGACCTGGAAAACAATTTCAGATCAAATATACATTTTTTAAACTTATTTTTGGAATTAATTTTAGTGTATACACCAACTCAATCAAACAATAACAATATTATTTAGTAACATATTTACCATAAAGGTGGTCTCTTAAGGACCCTTCAGACATATACTCGTATATAAGCATAACCTCTTTGGATTGATTACAGAATCCGAGTAGAGATACCAAATTCTTATTATAGAGTTTAGAAAGAAGATCAACCTGTTTATCAAGTGAAACCACTCAAATTTATTATACATACATATAATAATGACAATATAATTAAAAATATTATGATTTAAAAACCCTAGAATTACCTCATTCTGTAATTGGTGAACGCCTTCTGCAGAGAACAATGAGAGGACTTTTACAGCGATATTCTCTCCTTCTCGTAATTTACCAAAGAAGACTGATCCAAAACCGCCTTGCCCAATCTTTTGATTAAAGTTTTGTGTGGCTTCTATTATCTCTTCCAAATTTAAGGCACGGAATTTTGTTGGATTTGGGTGCATAATTGTCAAGTAGTCTGCAATGCTTGTAATTTTACAGTATATCAAAGAAGTGTTTTCACAGGGTAAATTCACAGTATGACTCATGTTAAAATATATCTGAACTTCAAGTTGCTTCCTAACCTTCGTTGAGATTCTGTTTAGTCTTGAATTTCTTCCAATAAACAGCTATAACCACCATGATTGATAAAACTATTAAAGCTCCGCTGATGGTTATTCCGATTAAAAGCCTGTTCTTTTTTGCTAACAGACAAGTTTCAGGTCAAAAAGAATTAAAGAAGAGTTACAAGTGATGTAATAATGTAAAGACAAGTGGAAAGCAAATTGAAATTCTAGATCCGAACTTTGACTATCTTACATAATTTATTGAATTTCCCCAAAAAAAATATAATTTCTTTTGGAAACATCATTAAAAAAATTGCAGACAGAAACAACATAAATAAATTATGGTAAAACTAGGCATGTAAATTTTATTGTAATTCTTTATATTCATTTCATGGCTCTATTGTTAGAAAATTGAGTGTCTTGTGTTGCTGTGGCGCTTAGTGCTTGTGTTTTGTATTTTGACATAGATAGTGTAAGTCTTAAAGGTGAAGAAATAAACAACAGCTATATGAGCCCATAAGTAATTGCTTCTACTTAGTGAGATTCCATACCAGAAGAATCTGCAACAGAAGCGACCCCAGAGGGGAAAGAAGCGGTTGGAGACGGGGTAGAAGCAGAAGAATCTGGACCAGAACCAGCCGGAGAGGGCAAAGAGGCTGCTGGATACGGGGTAGAAGCGACAGCGCCGCAGAAGACGACCGTATAGTACTTAGTGCCTGTGGGGCAAGTTAACTTGATGTTGTCGTCATCATATAGATAGCTGTAGGCCTGAGGGCATTGCGTCTTGAAGAAACCCGAATAGTTAGTGGGACGGCAATTATTTCCGTCGTAATCCCCAGTACAGCAATATTGGGATGTATTGAAAATAGTGCATGCGCTCATGCATCCACCATCGGCCCTTAATTCTGAGGGACAATTGGCAGTTATGTTGCTTCTGCAAGCGGTCGCTTGGCACTCAGAGTTAGAGGGTATGAACGAAATTGGAAGGTTGAATCCGCCGACGAGAGAGATTAAATAGTGGTCGAGGTTGGAGGCTTGATAGTACTCAACCATAGACGCTGGGGGCGTAAGTCCTTCACAGTTTGATACACCCTTGCATTGCCCGGTTTCGCAAGACCTTGCACCCCAGCACTCTGCTGTTGTGCACTCGAAACACCCAGTGCGCCCCCAAATTTTGACAACTGTCGGACCGGCAGTGAGTGGAACCTTCCACGATTCTCCTCTGTCCAGCCGCATAAAATAGTCGACTGTTGGTATCCCTGCTGGCCAAACGGGGAATTCGCACTCATTAAGGATCTCAATGGTCATATCTCCTGCTCCTGCGAGAATAACAAATACAGTAATAAAGTTGGACCCTTGAACATACATAAATATCCAATTTGCAGTTACTTTTTAAACATCATTTAACAAATTGCTATTTTCAAAACTGTTCATAATTTCATGGCTACAAAACCTTGAATGTCAAACTCTATGGACCAAAAAGAAATTGCTTTTAGTTAGTGAGATTCAGTACCAGAAGGGGCCGCAGAAGGGGCCTTAGAGGGGGAAGAAGTGGCATCGCCGCAAAAAACGACTGTGTAGTTAGTGCCTGCGGGGCAAGTGGACGTGCTGCTGGAGTCGTCACTTGGAGAGCTGTAGGC